>VOQK01018981.1:17227-33456 GCA_015052645.1 Benitochromis conjunctus
TGACTTACTATATGAAATCTTCTGTGAGTCTGGAGGAAGTTTGTCTAAAAATAATTAACCTTTATGCAAGCATTAGGTCATGTTTATTCCTTAACCATAAAGAAACCCATAATACATTTTTTTGTACAGATTTTAGTTTAGGATATTTAATACATTTTATTCAGTCATTTGATTTGGTAAGTCAGAAAAATGTTAGGGTAAGGATCCACAAAAAATCTAAAAAAAGGTTAAAATTAAAAAAATGATAATGAGATTTTATTTCAGACTAATGTAATTTTAAATATGAGGATTGTTTTTATTGGTTTTGATTGATGGTGGACTTGAAGTCAGGACCTTTCTGTGAGGCAACAGTGCTAAAAATGTGGAGATTACAGTTGCTATGGCTGCTACTCCCTCTGAGTTGTTGAAATCATACTTCAGAATCCGTTTCAGCAATAAGAAAGCATGTAAACATATTGTGGTGATGAGTATAAGTACATTGAGAAGAAGAAGAAGAAGAAATGAAATTAAAGATGTGAGGTTACCAATGGTTACATCCTCGTGCAGAAAAAAGTGGATTTATGTTGTATCACAAGATAGACCCGAGACGACAATCTACACAGGGATTCTGTAGAGGGTATCGCAGCGGTGGTAGTTTAAAAAATCTTTTTTTTTAAGAGCCACAAAACAGACAGAAACACAAGACAATAAATATACGCAGTATATGCAGTATCCTTCATAAAACCAGCAATAAGAAATATTACCTCACTATGTTGTTTCATCTCTTAAAGAATACGATTTTTTTCTCTGAGGGTGGAAACTGAGGTCACGAGCTCATGTGGTCTGATGAAACTGTAGATTGCATGAATTAAAAGAGTTCAAGATTCACATTAGTTTCTGTTGCAATTGTTTTTTCATTTCACGTGAAAAGCTGCATACTGCAGACGCAGAAACATTAGTGTGCACTCCTGACACTTTTTCTTTGGGATCTTCTTGTTTTTTTGGTGGTTGAGTTTTTACATGTGTTTTAATGAAGGTAGAAGGTAAACAGAAGGAAGATTTGATTAATTATTTATCAATTATATAACAGCAGTATCATCTCTGTATAGATCCATTCACTGAAAAATCTTACTGAAACAGAAAAAAGGCTGCTTTGACTGACAGGCATCCCAACAGGCAGCTGTAGCCAATCGATGTGTGCTAGGCCTCACTTTGTCTAACAGAAGTCACAGAACCACTTAACAATATTTGTGCAATATCAAAAAGAATGTTTACAACCTTTAACAAGTATTAGAGCCATGTTGAGAAAATAAAAGTTATTATTGGTCACTGTGAGAATAAACTCCAAAGTCGAAACTCTATTTTGACAAAACAGGTGATTATGTTTAATGAAAAAAAGTGTGAAAAATAAAACGTAAAATGTGGAGATAACAGTGGTTGTTTCAAGACAAACTGCCAGGCTGCTACACCCTGTGACTTATTGAGATTGTACTTCAGAATCGCTTTAAGTAACAAGGAAGGAAATGATGTCTCTTTTAGCACGTAAACATATTGTGGTGATCAGTATAAGGATGTTGACAAAGTGGTGCAGAAACGTGCATCTGGTCAGACAGAAAAACACACAAACTTAGAATAGTTTGGCAGATTTGTAGAAAATGAAATGGCTGCTCATGAAAAGATGCAAGGATACTGACGGTTACGCTCTCGTGCAGTAAAGAGAATATACATTGTAATACGAAACAGCTGATCGCTTTGTTTCACTTTTCAAGTCATCTACGCAAGGTTTTTGTAGAAGGTAGCAGTTTGTCTTAAAACAACAACTGTAATCTGCACATTGACTTTTCTCACAATAGAATTTAGACTTCATTATTATTATAATTACTATTCTTTTTCCTATTGTGGCCCTAATGCTCCATTGTATTTAACAGAAAATGGTTTTGATCTTTATGGAAAGTTTCCTGCATTAATAACAACTGAAAAATTCACTTTTGTTGTGTGTGCGTCTGTGTGTTTTTTTGTAAACTCATTAGTTTATTAGGTTGTTAAGGTACACATTTAAGGAAATAGCTACTTTTATTGGCAGATGTCCTGACACAAACAGCCGTAGCTGCTAGCTTTCTGAAACAGGAAAAAAAAAGCTGCTGTCAGTAGTTGTCACTGTAGAGCTCCACCCCTAACTGCATGTAGACATTCCTAAAGAGAAGCAGTCATTGTGTTACTGGATCCAAATTATTGAGGACAGCTTCAGCTCTGGTAAGATCTTTAAAAAACACATTTTGCAATTACAAGAAAGTACAAGACTTACATATTTTTGAGGTTTTGGTTTTGCTTTAAAATATGTGGTGAATTCGTATATGTATGTATGCGTCACATGTGCATGCATGTGGCCAAGGAAATCTTTCACATTTTCATGTAGGCTTTGAAATGGAGGAGATAGCTCAGTAGGTAGAGTGCTCACCTCATGATCTGAAGGTCAGGGGTTTGAATCCCCTGAGCAAGGTATCGTCTCTACACTGCTCCCCGGGTGCCGTATTGATGGCAGCCCACTGCTTCACTGAGTGAATGGGTCAAATGCAGAGAAGAAATTTCCCCCTGTGGGATGAAAACAAAAATGATAAGGAACTGTGAAAAATTACCTAGAATTTAAAAACACAAGTACAGAACATGAACATTTCAGAGTGTGAACTAATGAGCAAGAAAACTTATGTACTTTAGTGCCACTGACAATGTGAACCTCTGAACCAAAGGTCAAATATCATTGAGTTAAGGAGCTGAAACTGATTTGATCAACTCATTGATCCAAAAAACACTCTTAAATGTAAACAGTTTTAGTGGCATCAGAAAGGCTATTAATATGAACAAAAAAGATCTTTCTCAAAGTCAAGTCACATGTAGACACAAGGTTGGTAAGAGTTAGGAATATGAAGCTGCAAAACTCTTTGTGGAAACTGAATCAGTTGCATCAAATGCAGGAACAGGCAGACCAAAGGTGAGCTCACTATTGGAAGATCAACACATCAAGCTTTGTTCAGTGAGAGACAGAAAAGTAAACTAATCACAGATACAGGATTTGATTCCACGAAAGAGCACAAGCCCTGTCAAACAGGTAGCTATGGTGTTCTCAGATGATGAGGAAAATCTTTAAACCGCTGTTTAGAAAGATAAATGAGGACAAATGCCTTCTGCAGACAAAGACATCCCAATATTTTACACTCAACAAGAAGAAGCAACACCTCATGATTCAAAACTGCTTACATACACCAAAAAAGAAAATTAATTGATCCAGAAGTATATCTGAATCCAAAAATTCCAGATCTCTATTGATTCCAAAAACAAATCACATCCGTCATCAATTCTACTAACAGACATAATTTTTACATTACCTCTACCAGAGAGGTTACTGTTTGAAGACTGAAGAAGACCAACAGGCTAACAGAACTGTCATATCACCTGAACTTAGCTCCACTCTACACTGACGCTGTTAGGAAAACTGCCACATCATGCTGAGACAACATGAGTCACCAGATTCTGGAATCCATACAGCTTTTCATTTCTTATTACCCCATACAGGGTAGTGCAGGATCATAGAAAAGCTGACAGTAAGACAGTACAAAGCAGTTAATAAGCCTGTTTAAGCCTGATGCATACATGAGACATTTATTTATTTGTGAGTAACAAATAAGTGCAGGAAAAAAAAGTGCAGAAGTAGACTGTTGTACTCAGACAGGCAGTTCGAAAGATGAGCCTGAAGTCATATCAGCATGGGCAACAAAGGAGACTACGTCAATCTCAAACTGTGCTGTGACTCAAAAGGATCAGCAACCAGAGGCTTACCCATGTAAGGTTTTAAAATCTACAAGACCTGATTTCTTAAAAGTTGTTTGTTGTTCATTCAGCATTATGAATAAATAATGAAAAAAATGTGTGCAAGGGCAATAATATAGAAAACATTCAGTAAGATTAAACAGATTAAAGGAAGAATGAATGAAGTGAGATTAACAAGAGGCACTGAAACTTTACTCTTTACATATCAAATAAATTGATAGCATCTGTTGAGTAGGTTACTCGTACTTTACTAAAGTGAATTATTTGAATGGTTTCAAGGTGAACCATGTTGCTGTGCCGTTTTACTGCAGTAAAGTGTCAGGAATCCTTGTTTTGGGGAAGCAGTATGATGGACACGGATGCATATGTGTGTTTATAAAGGAAAAACAAACACACACGCCATTTAACCAGGACAATAATGGTAATACTTTTGCATGCTGGATGATACATGCTGATTGGTCAGTTAAGGATTTATTACAGCACACAACACTTTGGTAGTATTCGATTACCCGGTTTATCTCAACCCATTCTATTAAAAAGATGGTAAAAATTGCCTGTAAACATTTACCCCATGTAATTTAAGGCTTCATTCATTCTCAACAATCTCTTGATCACTCCTAAGGAGGGTTAGGGTTGCTTGTGTGAAAGGGTAAACAAAGCAAGTTGTGTAAAGTACTTTGAGTGCTCGGTTAGAGTAGAAAAGCACTATATAATCACTGGTCCATTTACATGCAACAGCCATGTCCCTCAACAAAATCTCAACTAGAGAACTATGGTTATGTAAGTGGGATTGTCCATAAACCCCAAGCAAACACACAAGGTTACAAAAACTGAGATGTGCACAACTGGCCAAAACCATACCAAAATGTGATCTGCACCAGTATGTGTGTCACTTTTGGGCAAGAACAGCGAGTACAAAGGGCCCATTTATATTCACTGCTGCAACCTTGTCTCACAGTCACTTTTTACAGTATACCCGCCATTAAGGTGCGGGAGCCGCTGCAGGATTCTCCTGAACAATAGGTGTCACCACTCAGACAATATTGTCACGTAAACTGATATAAAAGAGGAAGAAGTCAAGACCAGAAGCCAAGCCTTTGTCAGGTGTTTGTTTTTCACATGGTCCAGAGTTTTCAAACTATTCCAACATCTCCCTCTGTATATCTGTATGTCTCTGAGCCTCTGTATGGGAACATCATTAAAATTACTGTACAAACCAACAAGAGAGATAGAGAGAGATTAGATAAAAACTTTATTAATCCCTCGGGTGGGTTCCTCCGGGAAATTCAGTTGTATCACACACTTGTGTCTTCAGTTGCGGTGGCCACGGCACAACTGAACAGGTTACAAAAATCAAGAGATACACATGCTGTGACATCAAAATCAGCTTGTGACACCCACGACACAGGTGACACAGCAAGCATAACTCCCCCATTACTCTCTTTTAGAGCCTCAAGTGGTCATTAGAGGAACTACAGCTTTTGCCACTTCCCGCTGGCTAATTTTTCAGCCACAGAGGCTGCCACATGACTGTGTTGTGATGATTGTTTTTTTTTCCTCACAGGTGTAAAAGATGCCTGGTGAAGTTCTCTCTCAGCTTGGGAATAACAGCAATGCTTCTGGCCTTTGCTTGGCAGAGAGTCAGCATGCGTCTATCACCATCCTGCTTTGCCTGGTCTTCTTCATTGGCTTCCTCCTGAACACCTTCAGTCTCTGGGTCTTCTGCTTCCGGTTGCCCTGCTGGACTTCTGGAACCACGCTGCAGTTCCACCTGGCCCTCAGCGATGCCATCGCCACACCAGTCACTCCCATGATGGCAGTTTACTTTGCTATGGGTAACAACTGGCCATTTGGTCAGTTCCTGTGTCAAGTCAAGATTGCTCTGCTGAGTTCACATTTCTATGGCAGTACCATTTTCCTCACTCTCATCAGCATTCATCGGTATGTAGCTGTTGTTCACTTCAACAGGAACTCTTGTATAAAACGGAAGGAGTTTGTCAGGAAGCTCTGTGCTGGAGTTTGGTCTCTGCTACTGATCCAGGCTTTGATCCTTGCTTTCACTCTACCAACCACTACAGAAGGGAATAACAAACAATGTCTCTCCATTCATCAGACCAAACTGACAGAATCCTACTTTGTCATTAACTTTGTCCTGTTTATCTTTGGGTTTTTACTCCCTTTCTTTGTGTCTGCTGCATGCTATAGCCGTCTAGCAAATACCTTAACTGGCCTCAACACTAGCACAGCTAAAGGTCTGAAAGTGAAGGTGAAATCTCAGAGGATGATAGGTGTGTGTTTGGTTATATTCGGTTTGTGCTTCTTGCCTCTGAATGTGGTACGGACTGTAGGAGTCATATTAAAAAAATACTACCCGCAACAATGCCATGTTCTCCTTCAGATTGAGACAGCATATTACGCAACCTGGATTTTAGCAGGAGTAAACAGCTGCCTGGATCCATTGTTGTACTACTTTGGGTCGCAAAATTTTCGAGATACGTTCCAGTCTTTCAGGATTGGGCAGGTAGACATTCAGAACAGAAGTGATTCAGAAATGACTGGAAATTACTAACACAGGGTCATGGATATGACTGGTATTTGAGCCTCAAAATCCAGTGCTGGTGGATTATTTCACAGCTTATACACAAAACTATTTTATCTCATTTGTGAATAATAAATCAATAACTTATTTTCTGCTATTTTCTGTATTTTTTTCCTTTTATATATCTATTACTATGGTGGTGGTAAATTCATTGCTGCTAGTAATCACCATATTCATGAACTGCACTGGGGACCAGCAGGTTGGGTGGAATTGTTAATAAACTTACAAAGCATACAGCAGACGTTCATGATTTCTTACACTGCATGCCACCAAACCAAGACAGTCTGTATTATGACCTCATTGATTCTAACATTTTGGATATCACCGATACGTTTCCTGTTGTGACATGCCAAACTGTTAGCAAGAAAACCATGTCATGTGTTGCCACACCACACTACAAGTTTCACATCCAGACTCCAGCCTGTGGTTAGACAATAAAAGCACTTAGGTTAAGGTAAGGGAAAGACCTTGGTGTGAATCAAAATGCTGACTCTGAAGTCACTGTGTTCTCTGTGTAGCCAATAGTTTTATCTTACACACTTTTGTCACTGAAAAGGACACCTGCCAGAATTCAGTTAATTTTATTGAGAAGAGGGCCAGCTGGTTGGGTAACAGGACCACAGGCAAGTGCTGTCAGACTTGCATATCCTGCCACCAATACATTCAATATATGACATTCAACATATGACATTTCATGTTCATTGTTTTTCAGAGATTCTTCTTCCAAAAGATTTGTGCAAGTTGTCAATACTGTATAACCTACAGCATAGTTGCATTTTAAAGATGCCAGTAGTGGTCAGGTAAACAATTTACATACAATTGTATGTAAAATGTGCACTGCTATCACATTGAGATGATACAGAACTGAACACCTTGAAAAATTGCAAACCTGGTCTTTTTTTTATAGCCAAACTTGTGATAGGGACTGTCTTAGAAGAGACCCAAACACCAGTCTCCCTCTTACACCAGACTTCCTCCTAATAAGGCTTTCACCTGTTGATTTTGTTAGTTTATTTATTCATTTTTTTAACCTAATAAAGTAATCAGTAAACACACATTGTGCAGGCGCAGCAGAACTGCAAAATAAGCTGTGAGTAGTTAGAACATTAAAGAAGAGAAGCTAAAAAGAAAAACCACAGAGTGATGAAGGAAAAACACTGACAAAACTACTGTGGCATAATGCTGGCTACGTCTAATATATTTAGTAGCCATGATGATCTGATCACCTTTATGTCTCTAGAATAAGATGGTCAGACCACAATGACATAAAATATATAAATGTACTCTGCTTTGAAGCCTCACAGTGTCTCCCATTGGGCGTCATCTATATCTGTATCAAACACCATAGTTTTTCAAATAATTTGATCAGTGCTCATGTTGGATCTGTTGGAGTTTGAAAAGCCAACAGACTTTACATGCTGTGGATTGCATTATGGGAATCGATCCACATCTTAATTTTGACTAAAAATGGTGAATGGTTGTATTCATGCCAACCAACACTGTAATTCATAAAGCGATGTTTTTAGTATGCTAAAAGTTAGATAAAATAATTCCCAGTACACCACTCATTTCCCATGCCCACTGATTCTTTGACTAAAATGCTACAAAAACTAACAGATTTTGCCATTGACAAGCTTAAGATCTCTGCAAACCTAAATTTGTCCTTCCCTAATTTAGAAAAAGGTCAGTTTCCTCTCCTTCCATAACATAGATGTGATACACAGAAGCAGTTCCAATGTTAGTCAGCTTTAATACAATAACTAAGGGTTGTGCCCTGGGTTGTGAAATATTGCCTTAGCTGAAGTGCCAAGAGTGCAAGACTCTGTGACACTGTTCAAGTGAGTTTAACAAGCACTGCTGCACAGACCACTATTGTGTCAGGTGGCAGCTTTCGTAATTCAACAGAAAAAGATATTGAGTGTGCCAGCAGAAGTCAAATAACCACAAACTAAATGCTGGTGTGTTTTGCACTCACAAAAATATGAAGAATTGGAAACTGCAATGGCCAATTAATGACCCAGCACTCCAAACCATAAACTCCACATTATAGTATATCTTACTTCTATTATCCTCTTGGTACATTCTTGTAGTGACGCAATAATCAGTACCCAACACATGCACTTTCTTGAATAATAACCCAACATGTTACAAACACAGAAAGCATTACAGAGGAACAGACTTATATACTGCACACATAATAATTTGGCAAAAATAAGAAATCTGAAAAGCAAGATGAGCCTATTGTTATGTGAAAGTGAGTAACTCATTTAGCTTCTTAGTGGTCGAAAGTGAGAGGCTGTCGGAACCTCTTCTTCTTCAGTGTTACTTTACACAGCTAATCGACACTTCCACTTTGATAACAAATTAAATGCATGCATCAATACTAATAAGTCATTGAAAGGCTGCAACTAGCATTTATAGAAGGGCTAATGGTATTCCTAGAATAATCACTGTGTTTGCCTCATATTAGGGTTCCATTCAGAATTACTTCTATCAAGTCATTTCAGACATGGGCTGTGTGGCATTGCTGGCTTCAGCAAGGCTATGCTAGCTGCTATATGGTGAAAGGTAGGTTCCAAATTAAGTTGGACATTCAAATTTCCAAGTTTCCAGTCAGAATATTCATTTGGAATGCCCCCAAACTAGGATTTTTATTTTGGCCTCACAAACCCCAAGTTAATGATCAAAGATGGCAGAAGTGCAGATGTATCCTTGGGGATCAGGACAAGTCTTCATGCTGGAGAACCTTTCCTGGATATCTACCACTGTGATGGTTACTGGATCCTGTTCAGGGAGGTAACTGTGGTCTGCTCTTAGCTCCGCTAGCCCCTGAGCATTGCAGTTATGATTTGTGATGTCAGGACCAACAGTGTGCTCAACTTTGGATGGCCACTGCTTTACTTTGTAATGATTGCTATCATCACGACTGTTCCATAGGCACAGAAAGCACAAGTGTTTTGTGTACCCCAACTGTAGACCCAACAGCAGTGTCACAACCACAAATATTCCAGTTATGATTTGAATAGTTGATCAGCTTCAAAATTTGTTCCTTTGACTCGTATGTCTCTTTCATTCCCACAGCATGAGCAATAGTAACAGAAGGCTTTTTGTTGCCATTGTACAGCAATACAAGCTTTCAAGCTAGCTTTGCCAGAGTCTATAAATAATCTCCACTGCTCAGGTACATAGTCAGCATCTAGCTCCAGCATAAGACCATACACCTCAGTATAGAAACAAATGTCATTTTCCAGCTTGAAATATGATGCTAATTTTGCATGATGATCACAAAAGTGTGAAGTTGTAGTGTCTTTTTGTAGTAAATTCCATTCCTATAATCTGGATGCTAACAATTCAGACTTCTCTTTTGATAAAGACAAGTCTCTCATTAGATCATCTAAATCAAATTGGCTCGGCAAGTGGGGCTTACCCTAATCAGATTCTGGTTCACAACATGCATCAGCAGCAGCAGCATACTCATGAGTTGCATCAGAACTATCACTTTCAGAAGCAAAAAATGCAGGCAGAATTGGTACTGTATTCTCAGCGTCACGTGGTACTGGCTTCAGAGCAGACTCACATTCAGGATAAACCATTTTTGACTTCTTTTTTTTTAAATCCAGCAACATTAGTCATGCAGAAATAGCAGTCCGAGTGATAATCTCTCGATTCACGCCAAATCATAGGCGCAGCAAACGACATTGCCTTTCTCTTGCCATTGAGCCACTGTGTGAGGCCAGAGTAGCACACAGAGCAGCAGCTGTGAGGCACCCACCTTTTGTCTTGATCTCCAACTATACCCCTGAAATAATACTTGTAAGCAACTGTCACTCTCTAGGTCAGGTTTGTCCGCTGATTGAATGACCACAAATACAGCAGAAATTGTCTGGATGGTTAACCCAGCTCGGCCTACTCATCTTTAAGATGAAACACACTAATAGACTTATGAGAATAAGAAAACGGTACTGTCAACTATAAGTTTGTGCTTGGCCCATCTCACATTATATATAGGCTTAGCAACTGCTGACATCATCTCACCGACCTGCTCAGACGTGCCCAGACCCTGCAGGAACACACTGCTGCCATGATGTGTTACAAACCAGGCGCTGGACGCCATGATGCAGGTAATGGATGCAGCAATTATAATGTTGCGATGCATCAATACATGGGCTCATCTACCACATAGTTGCCAAACTGTACTTGGCCTATAACTTAAGATTTAGACGTCCTAAATGAATTTTGACTTCAGATTCGGAATCAGCACACATGTAAATAACATGTAAATAACATGTTTTATTCCCAGTAGCAAAATCTTTGTTGTCCTGTGTATTTAGTGGTGAGTTATTTAGTGGCCATTTCCATTCATTCATATGCAAAACCATTTTCCCCTTATAATGCACTTAATACAAAAATGTAAACTCCAGGGCTGAAAAGTGAAAATATAGAAGTGCCAAAAACTGAGGTTCCTCTAATGGCCACTTAAGGCTCATTACAAGTATTGCTTGTTTTGGATCATTCTTGCAGTTGCATTAGGGTGAATTTCATCTGTCATGGCTTAGGGACATTGCCACTTTGATCAACAGATATCCTTACTCTGGCAACTGCAACCAATAGCTGTCTGCTAGGCCTCACTTTCAGTTCAAGTCACTGAGCTGGAACTCTCCACTGTGTTTGTGGTGTCAGTGTGTTGTGTTAACATTTTAATATTTTAACTAGCAGACAAACAATTTGGCCGTCAAGGTTTTTCCTTATGAAAACCACAAGATTAGGAATGGATACAAGGGTGGGGGCTGGAATATTTGCTGCTTCACTTTCCCTTGGGTTGCTGATCATGTCTCTGGCAAACACCATGTGGAGCTCCTCACCAACACCAGCTGGTCATCGTTGGGGACAGAAATATTCTGGATGCACATACTTTCACATAATTTCTATGCTGAATGTAAATGCAGTCATAATCTGTGAACAAAGTCAAGATTGTGCGTTTTGTGGTCTAATGTTTTGTGTCTCAGGTTTGTCATTGGCTCACACTCTTGTGGAGCCGTAGCACGCACATGAATGAGAGGCGGAAGACGATTGTAGTTCCTATTAACAGGGTATTGCTATCCTGACTATCCTGCTAATTGCTGAGTTTACTTGTGTCTGTATGTCATATTTACGATTAAAAATGTAAAAAGTTTAATCAAATTAGATATTGATATTTTCATATGGGAATTAATCCTGAAACATTAAATGATGGTATTGGAAGTATTGATATTTCAGGATCGCTCTGCACATCACTACTAGTGCGAGTGCGTCCCAAAACCACATAAATATGACTGACACCTGTAAACGAAGCAGCATCTGGCTGCAGTTTAAAGAAGCAGATACTAACTAAGACGAGAAACCACATCAGCCCATCAGAGCTGAGGCATCTGATTTTTCTGAATGTCAGCCTGCACTGAGGACAAACTGTCTCGAGTTTGGTTCTGTTTCTGTTCTCTGGATTTGTTCGAATGCCTGCTTTTGTAACAAAACAAATACACAAAATTAGGCAATTATAAGTCTTCTCATAAAAACACTAAATGCAAAAGGGTTTATCATTACACAAAGCATTCATATTTACCAAGTAAAGCTAAAATATGAGGCTACAGATGATAATAAATTAAGAGCCATTTGGGAGCCAAAAGAGCTGACTCTCTGAAAAGAGATACTATGGAGGGCCAGGAGTGACAAAATTAATTGATTAATTATGCCATTCAATAATTAATTATTGTTTCATTAATTAATTAAATGTACATGCATTTCATTTAAAACATTTAATGAATTATTTCTTTATTTCACATTGTATTTAAATAATGACACTATTAATTAATTAATTATTGACACATTTAATTAATTATTTAATGGTGTATTTATTTAATTCATTTTGGCAGTCCTGACCCTGCGGCTGTCTTCATGAATTAATTTTATCTGCCAACCTCACCCATCAAAGTCAGGGGGCGGGGTTAACACTGCCACTCGAGCTTGTCTAAGACCTGATTGGTTACCGAGCAAAGTAAGTCAAGACAGGTTGATCCTAGATAATCGGTTGCTATGATCTGGTGGTACTGTGAACTTGGGACAGCCAGAATGCATTTTAAATCACAAGCAGCAATGGTGGTGACACTCTAAAATGTAAGTAAAGTTTTAAAATACCCTGTTTTTCTGTCACCAACTGTACTTTTAATAATGATTTAGCCACGAGTAGCGTAATCTTCACATGTCTGCTCAGCTTGTCAACATATAACATCTTTGCAAAAGTGCTCCGATGTTTTCAGAGATGTTGCTAGCTCCGCTAACAGTCAGCTAATAGTGTACTGAGCTCACACCCCCGATGTTCCAGGTTAACTGTGTTTTAAGCTGTAAGATTTATTTACATATTCCACTCTCCGTGTTCCAGATATTGCATCTGCAGATTCTCATTTTCACTGAACGGTCATCTCTTTCTGTCAGTGTGTCATCATGCAGTTTAACAAGATTAAAGACCTCAGCAAAAAAGGTCTCCATCCTCTCCAGCTCCTACAAATGCATAATGCATCAATATTATCTTCAGACAACAATGCAATTGTTTTTCATTAAAAATCCGCCTGGTCTCGTGTCTCTGTTTCAAGAAATACACCCATGTTACCTGGTGATAGTCACAGTGGGCACATGTGGGCAACTGCTGCTTGATATAACGCAATGTCGGCGCAATATTCTAAGTAAATGTAGGTTGCTCCCTGAGTGCAGAGCTGCTGGCGCTTGTGTTTCATTCAGAGTGACTGATCTGGGGTTAAAGATGAGGATTAAAAATAAATTAGGTTACTTTTCTTATGTTGGGGTTTTGGTCATGTTACGTTTAGCACATTTATATCATAGTTAATTATACAGCGCATGTATTTCAGTAATAGCCTATTTATTTCAGTATACATAAGTTCCTTAGGGATTTATAAAGTATTCTGATTCTCATTCTATAAAGGCGTACAGTCCACATGACTTCAGATTTCCGAGGACACAGCTCACGTGGGCGTTATCTATGATACTCCTAAACTATAATTTATCCAAGTTAACTTCAGTTAACCAAGTCACACAATTCTTTTGCAATGAAAAACATAATCACGCATGGTGGCGGCAAGTTACCACAGTGCCAGCTGTTTAATTCACAGCAGCTTATGCAGTAACCACGGTAACCATGGACTCTGAGCGGCTGGATCCGATGCATGTCAGACAACAATTTTACATATATGGTCTTAAAAGAGGACACAGACACTGTAAGTGCTGACCTCATATCAAATGTGTACGTAGACTGAGTCTGTGTTTGACGTTTGTGTGTGGCGGAGCTGCATCAGCTCATCACGTCGTCCCTGCATAAAATAGTACTGGGTACTGAGTGTTGTGTTGTTGTTGGTGATGTGTGCAGCTGCAGCCGTTTCAGTGTGTAACAGCAACTGTGTGAAAAGTGGTTGAATAAAGTATGCTGAAAAGCATTGTAATGTCATCGAGTCTGCCGCGGGTTCTTTACAGTTTGTTTTATATGTAATCTTTGCTCTCAAACGTTTAAACAGCAGTGAGTCTGCAGCTGAGAGAATACAATCTTGAACAGTCAGCGCAGGTTTGATCGTTTCTGTTTAAAATCACCTGGAAGCACCACATTTTCACTCAGTCTTTTATTTCCAGCATGTTTTAAGTGTTTAAAACGGGGGACTGATGGGGAAATATGTTTTAAATGAGCGTCGTGCTGTACTAAAATCTCTGTGTAAACAGTGCCTGGCATTGTCACGGAAACATGAGTGTATTAATTTGGTGATTCGCTAAATGTAGCCTATAAATGTTATTATACTTGATTCTTATCTGCTGCTGCGTCTCTTATGCTGATGGAAATGCAGGTAACACACAACACACTTCACGAACACCTGTTCAACCAATCACATTCATTCCACTTTCTAGATTTTTCTTTCTCTGGAATAGTTGGCAGTAATAAGGATCATTTTCTGTAAAATAATATTGATATGACCATGAATTAGATTAGCAGATGACCGTTAGATTAATTTGATGCTTTCGACACTTTCATGTGACCGACCTGGGAAACTCTGGGGTAACTTAGAGAGCTGAAGATATCCTGGATATGCTGACCTCGCTCCGTGGTGTACAGGGCTCAGAGGCAACAGCTGGATTGCTCGTTTACCCTCATGATTAATATTCACAATAAAAATATTAGTCAAACATCTTGAAGTCTGTATGTTTCATAGTGTCGAACAAGCCTGGTACAGTTAAACCTAACACTTACTGCATGACGAAAAGACCAATGTTATCTCTTTTAATAAAATGTATGCGTGATCAGATGTCAATAGGATTTATATGCTCTCTCTCCTCCTTAAACATGTTTTTAATGTTAGTTAAAATTCAGAATTGGCGACTGAAGCAAATATGACACGTACTAACATCAGGAAATAAAGACCGGATAGATATAACTTCATTTAACCTTAGATATAACCTTATATAACCCTATTATGACAGCTGTGTACCAGGACTTGATTTTTGTTGGCGGTATAACAGCTCGAGCGCTTGCGAGGCAAGCGGGTCTATCACCGCTTTACCGTGAGACTGGGCTGGGCAGACATCTCCGAAATCATTGAGGCACTTTTTGCAAATAGTGATTAAACCACTACATTCTCAGCTAAAAAATATTAGAAGTGTATTTGGTGACACACAAAGAGGGTATTTCAAAGCACAGTTCAGTTATTTTCCATGCCGGCTGTTGGTGTGGAGAAACGCATGAACTTCCCACCAATAGTCTTCAATAATATAGTAACTAAAAGGAAACTAACAACTGCCATCGAAGTACTTTGTACAGTTGTGGCCAAAGGTTTTGAGAATGAAACAAATATTAGTTTTCACAAAGTTTGCTGCTTCAGAGTTTTTAGATCTTTCTGTCAGTGGTTTCTGTGCAGAAACCACTGAAGTATAATTACAATCACCTCATAAGTTTCAAAGGCTTTTATTGAGAATAACATAACATTTATGCAAAGACTCAATATTTGCAGTGTTGGCCCTTTTTTTCAAAACCACTGCAATTGGCCCTGGCATGCTGTCAATCAACTTCTGGGCCAAATCCTAACTGATGGCAACCCATTCTTTCATAATCAATGCTTGGATTTGGTCAGAATTAATGGGGTTTTTTTTGTCCACACGCCTCTTGAGCTAAACTTGTCTTCTTTCTGGCAGCAGTTCCACAGATGTCTGGATCACGCCGTCATTTCACCTTCCTTCACACAGCCGCTGGTCTGCTCGCTGTTGTTGGCGTTACTCACCTGCCTGCCTCCCTGCCCAGTTTTCAACAGTGAATTAATCTGGACTGGTTAGCCTCACCCGAACCTTACTTCCCCCAAGCCTCGCCTCCACCTGTGAAAGTAAGATAAATGCAATTTGTCCATTCTCCCTGGACACTGCTTGGGGCTCACTGTGACTCTGCTCTCCCTCATTACAGTGACTCTGTGAGCGTAGCTCCGTAATCCTCCTCCTGCCCTGCAGTTTAGGGTGCCTGCTCTTGGCTGTTTCCCCAGACTGCTAAAAAGACTTTTTTTTGGACTCTGCTATAACATACATAGTGTGATTCTTGTCTCATGATTTCATATTTTACGACTGTTGAGTGTATTGTTGAGATTGCTCTAATATAGTTTGGTGCATTTCTGCCACTTGAATTCACAATCTCGTTCTTTCAGTCACTACCCACAGCTCGTGACCATAGGTGAGGATAGGGACGTAGATCGACCGGTAAATTGAGAGCTTCGCTTGTACACTCAGCTCTCTCTTCACCACAACAGACCGGTAC
>VOQK01018983.1:8136-21974 GCA_015052645.1 Benitochromis conjunctus
AGATCTCACATAGAAGCACAGCGAGAGCAAAAAGAAAGAAGTGAACCAAAGATCGAGAAACTGTGTGCAATATGATGCTAGACACAAACAAAAGCGAGCACCTCATCAAACAAAATCAATTATTGATGCAATATCATGAAATTGACCCAGAATTGCATGAATGACAGTTGTGATAGTCATGATCAAAACAGTAACAAAAACGAAAGCCAGTGCAACCGAGCAACAATGGGAATCTTCAAAAATCTTAAAAGAAGCAAAACGAAAGACAAGGAAATGATTGGAAAAGCCAGAAAAATCAACTGGATGTTTGACACTAAGGGAAAACTATGGCAACACACAGATCGGTATGAATAAATTACGACCCCACGCACAGACCAATCAACCTTCATTAATTCCATTGTCAGAGTGATAGCAGGTCAAATATCAACATGATATTACTTTGTGATGTATTAGAAATACAACAATATCACCCTTCAGTGTCCTGTCGAACACAAACTACAACACATCAGTGTGGCAAACCTTTGTTGTGATCCTCTCTAATGCGAGCCCATTTAAAAAAATGTAAAGAATTTGTATCAACGTATGCCATGTATAACAATAATTGGGGTCATTAAAGTAGGACGTTTATGGGCTAAATGCAACACTGGCCTGGCTGGCTTTTTTATTTTACTGCTCCCTTGGTGGTTGAGTATACTGGTCTCAAGGCTCTGCGTCACCTTGATCCCTGTGACCCCCCTCTCTCCCGCCCCAAACAGTACTCAGTCTTCCCCACAGTGCTCTGCTCTGGCTGTCAGCACCGAGCAAGGCCACCTCTCCTTACTTCTGATTTACATTTATTTCCCTTTGCCAGTTTTTATTTATTGGGGCACTTCACATTTGGCAAATATCTCTTAGAGAATCATAAGCCCTTTGCTGTACCTTGGCATTGAAATGAGTTTCACTCCCACAAAGAATCACTGGAACAGTTAAGCTAGGTCTTAATATTTTGAGGACAGAAGCCACAAAAAAAAAAAAGGGATTTATTTATCAAGTTGTTTTAGCACATTTTATTTTTTTTGGCACTTTTACTTTCACACTTGTGCCTAAACAAATAACTCATGAAACGAGTAGGCTTTGACAATGTTAGCCAAATAGCCACAGCTTCGTTCATCCTAATACCTCAAATTCAGAGTTGCTGCATATCCCAGTTTACACCGCCAGCAACTACTCCCTGTCAATTTTAAAACAGCTAGCCACTGTAGTTGTTCTACTTCCACTGCTCAAAGATTGGACTTTGAAAGCTGAACATGTTTTATGGTAATTGATTATACAGTTATGGTTGCATTTAAATGGTCAAAATGAAAACAGGGTGGATTAACAACAGTACAGTGGAAAGTTTGCTGCATTCATTGCAACAAATTACGTTTTCTTTCTTTTTTGTTTGTTTCATTTCTTCCCATTTTTAGGTGGAAATGACATTCATGAAGACATGGTCATGGTCTGTGTAGGTAAATCCCCTTCCTTCATGCTCCCACCCACCCCCTTTAACATCACCTACCAGAGGACAGCAAGGGGAGCGTGAGTGGGGACTAGTGTGGGTGGGTTTAAAAAGGAAGTCATGAATTACCTGTCGGTTGGTGCTTTGCCCCGCAGTCTTGAATCCCCCCTGACAGCTGCACTCTGAGACACTGTATGGGTCGGAGCTAGTCGATGAGCATTTGGAGAGTGAGTCACATCCCACCACAAATGTGTTGTCCAAGGGGAGCTCCTGGATCACGTGGTGTTTCTTTGGGGCCACTGGTGTTTCGGGTTTGATTTGAAATGTAGGCTGAGGGGATGCAGATTTGTAATGCTTGGCTAAATCGGGGCTGTCAGGTTTGAAGGTGGTCGGCGTGGTTGCCCAGTTGTACTTCCCCATGGTTTGCTCCTCTAGCTCCACAGGGAGATCCAGTGTACCATTAACATGCTCGTGCGTGGGGTCGTCAGGCTTGGATTCATCTATGGTCACAAAGTTCAGGAGGAGGCTCTTAGGGGATCGCTTCTTTCTCTTCTTCTTTTTCTTGATCTGACGGTTTTCTTGGTTAGGTGACACCCACTCTCCACTTTGCTTGCCCTTCTGCACTACTTTATGCCTGGGTGTCTGTCGGCAGCGCACTAAAGCGGTCACAAATATCACCAAGATGACAGTCATGGTCCCTGCTATGATAGCTATGACGACAATCACATATCCGTTAGTTTGAGGTGCTATCTCACTGTCCCCTATGTTGCGATCCAATGGTGTCTCCATACTTTTTCGCAGTTGCTCTTGTATAAAGGTAGCATTTGACACAGAGTCATTTACAAACAAGTGAACAAGTGCAATAGCATGTAATGACTCCGGCTGGCCTAAATCTTTGACTTTGACTACCAGCCTATGCAGCCCCTGATCAGCTGCAACTATTTTCTCCTGCAGTGTTATGTTACCCGTTGTTCTGTCGATGGCAAAGAGACCTCGAGGGGAGACCCTAGATGTAATGATGATGCTGCTAATAAGACTGTATTGCAGCTCAGCATTCATACCAGTGTCATTGTCAATGGCAAACACTCTGGTGACCACAGCACCAGGGGTGGTGGTGGTTCGCACTAGGTCATATGAGTAATTGGAGGACGGAATGACGAACACAGGGCGATTGTCATTCACATCGACAACATTGATAGTGACCTTGGCATAGGAGGAGCTTGGAGGTTGTCCTCCATCAACTGCCTTTACCATAAATGTGTAGGAGCTTTGCTGTTCCCGATCAAAGGTAATATTGGGTTTGATCACGCCAGTTTGGGGGTCAATGATAAAATTGTCTTTCCCATTCAGAATGGACAAAGTTACAACAGCATTATCTCCTGCATCTGCATCCGTTACTGTGATTAAGCCAACTGTTCCATAGAGAGGCAGGTTTTCAGGCACATAGAAGTTGTACTCAGGGTGTGTGAAAGTTGGGCTGTTGTCATTAAGGTCCTGGACAATTAGCTTGACAGTGACATTGCTCTGCAGGGCTGTAGAGCCATTGTCCCTCGCTATGACAGTGAACGAGTACCTCTCCTGCTTCTCTCTGTCCAGTCGTTTGCCAACAGAGAGAATTCCTGACCGTCTGTCAATGTTAAACCCATCAGGTGCATCAGGGCTGAGAGTATAAATAATCTCTGCATTATGTCCACTGTCTGCGTCAGTGGCGCTTATTTTTATTAACTGTGTAGAGGGGTCATTGTTCTCCGGTATGGAAAGCTGGATTTCTGGCTGGGGAAAGATGGGCGCATTGTCGTTCTCATCCTTGATTTTAATTAAGACCATAGCTGAAGTGTTCAAAGGAGGTGTCCCCCTATCCGAGGCCACTATCTTAATTGCATATTCTCGAGTCGTCTCATAATCTAGAGGAGCAGCTGTCTCTAGTAAAAACTGATCATTAAAGACAGGCTTCAATCGAAAAGGAACATCATGGTCAGTGTAGCAAGCTACTTTGCCATAAAGATCTGCATCCTTGTCAGTAACAGTAATTAGGGCTATTTTGGTGTTCAGAGGTGCATTCTCAGACAGCAGAACAGTTCCATTAACCAGGTTGATAATGTAGCGAGTGTCTATAGAGGGAACATTGTCATTAATGTCTGTTACATTAACAATCACTGTGGCTCTGGAAGGGGTGGAGCTGCCATCACTGGCCAGGACAATGAGTTTATGAACAGGAGTTACCTCCCTGTCCAGTGGCTGCTTCACAGTGATAAGTCCAGTAGAGCTGTTGATGGCAAAGTGACGTTTGGTTGACGAAGAGATCTGGTTGCTGAAGGCGAAGTGGATCTGCGCATTGGAACCCAGGTCTGCATCCGTGGCGTGAAGCTGAGCGACCGATGTTCCCACTGGTGCATTTTCCGGTACGGTGACTTCCAGCTCACTGTCCTTGAAAATGGGGCGATTATCATTGACGTCAGAAATGGTGACTTGGAGAATGGCTGTGCTGGATTTGGGAGGGTTGCCACCATCCTCCACCTTTATCTTCATGACAAAGGTATCCTTCTGTTCACGATCCAGGTTCTGCTGAACAATAAGCTGCGGCCACTTGTCACCTTCGGGCGTCTCAATGATGTCTAAGCCAAACTCACTGACACTCTGCAACGATAGGACAATATATTTAATTGTAGGTGTTGATTTTATATACCTATTTGAACAATGGAAACAAAATGAAAACAGCTTGTTAGTGTTAAATAACATTTTACATGGCCACTCATTTTTTTTTACTTTAAATGACATTTCTCAACATATTTTATCCTTATGTTTTTGTTTATTTGTTTGTTTGTTTTGGGTTGTTTTTTTTTCCCTTATACTGTATGGCACAAGACAGTGTGACTTTCATTTGGTGTAAAAATAGCTAAGCCAGACTTGACTGATATATTAGTACCATAACTAAGAGCATCACATTTTGACTTGGGTAATAACAAAGAAATACGTGATAACAATCCCAAAGCATCCTTGGGCATTTTTGTTCTTAAATTGCAGATTTTTCAATTATCTTATAACAACAAACATCTTGTTGAGGTTTCTCCTTAGGTTATTCAGGTTCCTTTGTAGCCCTTCTTATGCATTCTGATGAATGTCAAGTTAAACAGCCTGGGAAATTCTTCAACAAAGGCAGCTGGCTCTTTGCTCTGCTCTGCTCATCTCAGTTGGGTCCCTGCAAATGTGCAAACATGCTAATCATCAGCTTTTTTTTTTCAGGCTTTTATTCATTTCTGACACTTTATAAACACATCCCAAAAAATATATGAAATACTTGGTAATAAATCCTTTTCAAATGACCATTTTTTAGTAAATGATTTGCCTGCAGTTTCGACTAACTACTACTTTAAGGGATTTGTTTACCTTTTATTCCTCCTCGTCTGATTTCTGCTACTATCAGTAAAATCAGACTGCACTCAACCTTCCTGTACAGTCTCAAGTTAAAACGAAAAACAGGCGTCTTTATAAACATTTAAACTTGGACATAGGAGTGAGAGACAGCCAGGAATGGAGCCACGCCAATAAAGCACTTGCATACGCCTCAAGAAATCTCTATACTTAAAAAGAAAGACGGTCAAAAATTCTGCATATTAAAAATGCTTTTCACTCAGGAAGAGCTAAATCTAGGCAAAAGTAAAGCTGGAGCATAATGAAAACAAATACCTGAATAATCCACATGATAAACGCGAGGACCTGGCACTCAATGTTAAGAGTAATTGCCTTCCACCCAAAAAAAGAAAAACTAGCACTAATGTTCACTATTTACGTGGTACTGACAAATACATGGTATGGATCCATACCATAGAATACTAGTATGAGAGAGATAGATTAAAAAAAAACAGAGAGTGAGAGAGAGAGAGAGAGTAGGGGGAGGAAATAAGTAGACGATCAAGCCCATGAATGAGCTGCATGCACATTATGAAACAAAGAAGCCCTTTGAAGCTCTTTCAGTCAGAAGCAGTTTCATGGTAAAACAAGAAAAAGCATCCTCTTTAAAGAGATAAGCTTCATGCTGCACATAATGTTGGAAGAGATTACTCTGTCTAGGCACAGCTATCAAATGAGATTAAGATATATACATTCTGCTTATTCAAGGGAGAAACACTTCAACCAAATTGTGAGCACAAGAGTCCTCAGTAGGTTTCAAAATCTAGAACCGTCCTTGTGCCAACATAGCTTTGTAGCCGACACAAGAAAACGTGCAGCTGCAGCATGTAAATTATTGTGTACTCTGAAAAATTGCTTGCAGAGGGAATGTTGTCAACATGTCAGTGATTGACAGAACTACTTAAAACAGCCAACACTGCAGCAATGATCTTTCAGACCTTATTTTGTCATCCTTCTGGCAAGCAAAAGTCATATAGGGATAAGCAGACATTGCATATAAAACTCTGCGTGGAACTGTAGAAAAAGAATTGCCTTATGGATAAACTCTGCTGAATCTTTATGTACCCAGCAGAAGTATTTCTAACTGAAAAGTCCAAGACAACATTCGAGGGGCTGTATTGTTAAGCACTACTCCAGCTATACAGATCTCCTCAATCCTCGGTCGTCTGAATAGTTTGCAAATTCGGCACAGTATAGCTCAGTATCTGCACACTGATATTTTCGCAAAGCCCCGATGTTAATAGTAGGATGTTGAGTTAGCATGTGTCAAAGGGAATGCTGCACAATGATTTATAAGACAGCGTTTCCTCTATGCTTTTGTCTTTTTTCCACACAATTTTACAACTGACAAGGCAGCACTCACCGCATTTCAATAACTTGGGGAGAGCTATCTCTCAGCGCTGTGCATCCTCCTGAATGCAGAATTAGTCTGGTGGATTGTGATAAGATCTAGGGCAGGCTAAGAAAAGGCCAAATACTAGCATGAATCACTCACTGGAAACCTTAAGGCTGAGTGAGAAGGACAAAGCTCTCTAAACGGTCAAGTGTGCACATTAGACCATGCCTCGCTCTGCCACCTCACATATTCCGTACAGGTACATGTCTTCTTGAACTTTGATGACTTGCCTTTCATCCCACATTACAGGGCCACAGGTTCTCTGGAAGCCAAGGGGGGATTAGAGCACTGTATATGTGAGGTTTGCGAAGTACAAAATCTAATCAGAGTTGGCTAATTTAAATGAAAATGATTGAGGGACACTGACAGAAGCAGAGGTGGCAGATGATGAGGGAAGGATGAATCTGAACCCCATTTTGCCGACAGTGCCTCAGATTATCAGTAGATGCATCTTTCACTCAAGTTGATGACCTTATTAAAACTCAGAGGAGACTCAGATTGGGCTGTGAATATATCAGGAAGACTCTAGTCACGGTGATGCCCATGGATGGGACTAAATAGGCAGAGGTATTCATCACAAGCTATAGCACCTCTTTATAATGCTGATAGAAACTCTCTCTCTCTCCTTCTTTCTCTTCCTCATTCTTTCTCTCTATCCCTCATCCCCTTTTGCCCCTGGCCATGAGCTCATGCATATAATTAAGACAAAAGAACCTAGGAATTGTTTGCCTCTTTTCGTCAACCCCTAGAAGAAGAAAATGTGTCAAAATAGGATGCTAATGAAAAGTAGAAATGCTTGAGAGTGAGTTCTCCACCCAAATATTCAATGCCTATAGGCGGCATGCAATGAATTAATCACATTTTTCTTGCTACATGGGAATGAAGCTTGAATAAATTTTGCATCTCCAAATCAGTTTGGGAATGAATTTGGTCAGGCTCAGGCTTGGAGTACCAGAAAAAAAAGACTACTCCGCTCCAAAATCTAAGGTATATTTCAGATAGAAAAGTAAAAAAATAAAGTGGTTTGGCCTTGGAAATAACTTCAGACAAAATATCTTGTTGGGTTAAGTATAAATGCCCGATTGGCCCAACCAAAATACAGATATTTTGTTTATTAGTAGGACGTAGTCAAGCTTGTGACATAATTACATTTAAACAAAGTAATTTGAACAAGAAACCCGTTTTAAATCTACTTAAAGATCCTGACATGAATGCAACGGCGCACATCAAGCACCAAGCACCTGGAATAAAGAATGGTGCCAACTTTTGAAATCGTAAAAAGCGAGAGGAAAACAAACCCGAAAATCTCATTTAGGCCCGAGTATGTTTCTGCGTTGACCTGACTTATCCTGTGAATATGTAGTGATCAAATCTCCTTTCGTGGGGGATTCTTCTCCAGCCATGCATGTGATTACTTTCTCTGACCTTGACCATTTCTTAGGACAACTTCTATGCAATTCAGGTGACGTAACACACTGCTGCACTGATGGTAGAGTTTCGCTCAAAGTATGATTACCAACCATTATATGTGGAGCTGGAGCACTGTGTAGGACGAAATTACCCGTTGTCCCTCTTGGCTTTGAAAAAGAAGAAAGTTGCACAAAAAAAGGCCACCATGTTTCTTTCATTTCTTCTGTATATTGACAACTCAGGCAAGTTACATGTGGAGTGACACACCACTGGGTATGGCTCATTGTGCTACACAATGGAAGCAATTTTAGCACTGTGCCCTGTACAACACAAGAAAAAAACTGGGCAAACTATCATTCTGAGGGAGCTTCTGAGACAAATCTCACAGGACCATACAAAGATAGTCCAAGGGTGGCTTAGCGGCCAAGAGCTATTCTAGGAATTGCTTACACATTCCTTCCCCCCTAAACCCCTGGCTTTCTACTTCACTGCTGAAATAAAACACACCAACGGCTGAAAGTGCACCCAACTCACTTTAATGCTTCACCCTACGTCGTTTTACTCATATGGAACCTGGGATACAAGGAAATTAATCTTGAATACAATGAGAATATAATGAGAAGCACCGAAATGGGGCTGTGGAGCCAAGGATGCTGCGAGAAGACTTTCCTGCAAAAGATAACACAACCACAGCCTAGGTGCAGTTTTTAGAAAGCTCCATATTGTGGAAAGGGCAAAGAAAATTATTGCAAATGATCATCGTAATGAGCAGAACATTTGGTTGGTGATTTTCCAGGCATGAACAATTCAGGACATTGCGCTGGAGAGGTCTTGGCAGTGGGGAGACTCTTTAAAAATGCAAATTGGTATTCAAGGCAGACACAGACAGCAATGATTGTGTTCATTCCTACACAGTGTTAACGTCATCTGAGACTCCACCATGGACTTGTCATCCTGCCTCACACCGTTCCCTTAAGAACAACAGCTTTTTTTTTGCATTTGTTATTATTACAATTACACAATTTAGTTTTATGTGGTCGTGTAATCTTCACTACTTATCTGCAAAGTCTTAAGCGTTGTCTAGACTGTAAATGCATGCGTGATAATATCTTACATTTTTCAACTTGGAGCTGATTTCATTAGGTAACAAAGAATATTACAGTGCAGTTTAATAGCAACAGAAAATAGACTGTACCGGGTGCATATTATAACAATGCAGTTTATTCCTTTTCTCCTGCTTTAATGTGCTATGTTTAGCGCATGTAACCTGTTGCTGGAAATTGGACATGCAGTTTATGCTGTGTCTGCACTTTCTGCTACATGTTCTCTGTTATTACAAAACCCTTTTTACAGCCGTCTCTACTAATGAAAAAACATATGGAGATATTAACGGCTGGCATATAATCTTTTAGGCTCGCCAACATATTGCACCGTATGAAAAAGTAGGTCATATTTTCAATTCAAATTGTGAATTCATTTCCAGTATGCATATATACGCTATAGAGCTATACTCTACAGCACTATGAAGGGTTTAAAGAACCAGCTAATGCAGAGTCTGAATCATATTAAATGAAGTCTACAAAACTGACAAAGAAAAATTATGTAAAAGCTCATTAATTTAAAAAAAAAAAAAGGTCAGCTATTCAGACCTGATGTACACAGGTGGCATGCTGCAGGCATAAGAGTTTGTCACAGCTTAATCAATAAATGTGAGCACTGAATATTGTGCTCACTTCGAAGAAAGTCAGACAATTAATTTTATACTTTCTATTGTGTGTTTGTACTTTAAAACTGTTTCTCCAAAACAAATTACTACAATCGTTTTTGATCTCTCAAATGTGTGGCTGTAACTGCTCTGAAAGTTATATACCTAACAGACAATTAAAGTATATTTATTTTATTAAGTCCTTTCAGTAAACGTGCACCTTGAACGCTGTTCCAGTGACACAGTGCTTCGGGCCATATTCTTTCACTCACTTACTACTCCATTTAATTTGGAAGAAACAGCATTTAGTTTAGGCTGCCAGCATGTAGTATTATAGTGAAGTAGATATTTTAAGAAATCTTTAAGTGGAAATTATTTTCTGATACCTGGATGTGTTTGATTATTAATGAATTTGTTACAGCTGAGAGTTCAGCACATATCAAACAAAACAGGGACACATTAGTGTTAGGGACTCAGACACAGTGAGAGTCTGTGTTTAAACAAAATCGTAATTCATAAAAGAATCAAATACACCTTCTGAAATCATTTTAGAAGCAACAAAGAGTAATATATCCATCACAAGTCTGTTAAACATTTCAGGTTCATTCATGAAAAAGCTGATTATGACTCCACTTTGAACCAGATATTTAAATAATGTGCTTCTTCCAATACACAGTGTTGATTATGACTCTAAACAGCTGCATTTTTTATGTGTGCAAAGAAGACTTCTTCAAGCTGAAATCTACTGAAAATCCACTAATGTATAAGGAAATATCACCTCACTCGATTTTTTATTCTAACGTTAGTAAGATTTCAAAGATCACAGCACAATACTTTTTTTCCTTTTTTCTCTTTTCAGATATCAATGATGAAACAGGATTAAGCCTCACCTTGACTAGTTCATAATGTTGGATCCCATTGATCCCAACATCAGGGTCAAATGCTGAGGGCACTGGGTATCGTGTGTTAATGGCTGTGTTCTCTGGGATGGAGATGTTTATTACAGTGGACTGGAAAAGGGGTGCGTTGTCATTCACATCCTCAATCAGGAAGCGGATCTTGACCAATCTGAAGATCTCATCCGGCAACACTGCCACCTCAATCTCGTAATAGCAGCGTTTCTCATTGAAGACCCCGGAGCACAGCTTCTCCCGGTCAATTCTGTGATTGGTGGTAAAGATCTCCCCTGTGTTAGCCTCCACCCTCACCAAAGGCACATCGCCTGTTTTATACACAGGCTTGAACTGCAACGGTGAGGATAGCCTGATGCTGGGGTCTAGGTTCAGGTCCAGGTCCTTGCGCAGATTCCCAATTCGGACGTTCTCTGGCTGCTCCTCCTTCACTGTGTAGTCCCTCTCCTGGGCCTGGCATTGTAAGACCACACAGGTGAGCAAGACCACCAGCACATGAGCCTGACTTGCTAAGTCCATACTCAAGAGTAGATGGGAGCTTCACTTTCACTGCAGCAAATCTGTCACGACAGACAAGCCAGAGGGGAGAAAAAGAAGAGAGAAAGACAGAACACACAATGTCAGTGCAGAAAATTACATGGTATTCAAGTTCTGCTGTAATTAGTACTATTTTCCCTCATGGAGAGTTTTCAACTTGACCTCTTCATCCTAACTAGTTATGAGCCAACATCCTTCCCATGTCTTTGAGAGCAAATTAATGGCAGTTTTACACAATTAACCTTTGATGACATCCGTTGAGCAAGCGGACACGTAAAGGTTAGTAGTTCATGCATTCCATCAATCCATTTCATCGCCGTAATGAACCATTTAATATTTTTATTGAGAAGTATGAAAGCAGTTAGGTTCAGTGTTACAATGACATAGTTTGCTTTCAAAGCTTGTTAACAAACTACTTTGCCAGGAAAAAAAAGAACAAAAAAATGTGGAAATGGAGAAAAGCTTCATTTATATCCATCCATTTCCCTAACCGCTTGTCCAATTGAGGGTTGCTGTGGGAGGTTGGCGCCCCGCTGTCATAGGGCAAGAGCAGGGTACACCCTGGACAGGTCGCCAATCTATCACAGGCTAACACAGAGAGACAGACAGGAAACCATTTATGCTCACATTCACACCTACAGCCAATTTTGAATCACCAATTAAACTAACTTGTATGTCTCTGGACTGCGGGAGGAAGCCAGAGTACTAAGAGCCCACGCAGGCGCCCTTTTGCTTTGAGGCAACAGTACTAACCACCGTTCTGCTGTTCCGCCATCATATATGAGTCGGTCTAAGTCAATATGCTACAGTAGTGTCCTTATAAAGTGCATCCACACGCAGACTTTCGCTCATTTGGAGAAAGCAGAAATGAGCCTTAAGCATTGGTGCTTCCATGCATGAACGCACACACACACAGACACACACACACTTGGAGTTGACAGCAGCTATTAATGGAGAGCATCATTTGTTTGGAATGTAAACAATCGAGCTCTCAAATATTTCATGAACGTCCATGTGTGCGTAAACTAGCACAGCACGATAAAAGCATTATTTTGAGTAAGAGCAGTGGAAGGAGACGACAATGTGAAATTATTTATTGCGGGAGCCACCATTAGTCAAATTAGAGAAATTTAATCTGAACTTCATTACATGCTAGCAAATGTTTTATCTCCAGCATTAAATTTAAACTGCACGCAGTTTGCCGTTTGCAAGGAAAAAAATGCGTAACAGAAAACACAGTGGGCCTGATTTTACATAAGTTAACAATATTCACTGATAACTTTTCAAGCACCGAGTCCCAATTCGTTTGAGTCTGTTGTACATTTTTCTTTTTTATAAGTTTGCCAAAGCGCAAGATCCTCGATTGCTAAAATCCAGGTAGATCATCGGAAGACAATACTCGGTAATACCTTACAATTCAGCACATATTGTAGCATACACATTGACTGCTGTCCACTGGTTAAAGCTGCAGTAGGCAGAAAGTGAGAAAAGGCCAAAAATGCCAGATTTTAAAAACGGCAGCCCTCCTGCAGCTCCCCCCCTTTCTGTTCTGAGCACATGGACATATGCACATACTACAAGCTAAAAATATATCAATATGCTACAAAAACTCAAACCCTGTTTACCCCTGCTCATCACATTGCACCACTGTATTATACCTATTATCTTGGTTTTTCCACTATACTAATTTGTACAGCTCACCTGATTTGGTCTAATAAGGCTAGTAACTGGCTAAAGTCTGCAGTCACAGGCTAAACTTCTATTGTTTGAAAACCTAGAAAGAGGACAGGAGAGGAGAGGAGACTAGATCTCTCTGAGAGCATTTTAATTTAATATACTACACGGTTATTATGAATTTGTTTGCCCAGTGACACCAGATACATGTTGGCCCCTGTACCCTTACCTGTTATTAAGGGAGGCAGTCTGTGTGTGATGTGATTTGCTAGCTAACATTTTCTATAAATTAATTCATTTAACCCATTCTTGGATTTATTTCAGAAATTATATTCTGCAGTGTCAACCACAGTCGTGCTGGTCTCCACTGAGGTTTTGCCACATATGCGTTAATGGGCAGAAGTTAAGTCTTATTGCAAAAGTGCATCCTTCTTTGCAAAAAAATTTTTTGGCGGAACAAGAATATTATATTACTGGTCTGTTTTTAATCCACAGTGGCATGTAAGGGTAAAGTCTTATAAGCATACCCCCACCCCACAGCCTTAACCACCCATCTGCAGTGCAGCACAATTAACAGCTAATAACTTTCCCAGTGAGTGTTTGTTAACCTTATATGAACATCCTCAAGATATCGATTTGTATTCACAATGCGGCTGCCTTGAAATCAAACACACATTTTGCTTCGAAGGGTGACAAATGTGCACGACAGCCACGACACAACAGTTTATAGCTTTTGCTTTAAATTTGTACGCGTACCCGACTCGTTGGGATCCAGGTACAATATTACCTACTTTATAAAGTTTCCATCCATTTACATGAGTGAGCCAGTATTCTGTAGAAAAAGTATGACTACCTAAACTGCACTACAGGGGTCCTCTAAATTGGCAAGGCAACAGCGTTCATAGCTATTGAAGCTTTCTGCCCGCTGACAAAGGGGAATTGATTAAAAATAAGAATTTAATTAAGCTGGTTTTGAATCTCCAACAATTGCAAGGCATTCATGAAATGTGTAGACACAGACTTCCCACATTTCACAAAGCAGTCACACGAGACTCATTAAAGAACAGTTGAACAGGAAAAAAAAAGAGAGATGACATTGATCTGTGTGAGGGTTACTCATTCTACACGTGCAATATTAGCAGTGCTGTACAGTCACGTCAAAATATCGATGAGATATATCCTATTAGTAACCGTGACACACTTTGAAGTGTGCATCTTTCTTAGAGTGAGCAGCAATTGCTTTACTGTGATGATCGCCAGGCAGTCCAAGGCTGAGCTCGCATGACGCATAATGAAGTTTAAATTACATCCTTAAAT
>VOQK01018983.1:21994-33373 GCA_015052645.1 Benitochromis conjunctus
ATTACATCCTTAAATGGGATGTGATTCGCTGAAGTGAAAAAACAGAAAAGATCAAAGCATGATCTAGATCTCTTCTTTCTTGTAAGTGACAATAATCTGCTGCAGGATGAAGGCGTGTAGTGTGTTTTTCATTCAGTACATGCAGGAGTACAAATGTAGTAATAAGCAAGACACCCTTGCATTGTTAATGGGTGTTGCAAATGCGTTTTTTTTCTTCTATTTCAGATATGCATATACATTAGGATAATTATACAATTGTAGCTATTTATCTAATGAAGTTACACTATTAACTATTTAACAGGTGAGTGGTACACCATGCCCTTGAACGTATTTACTCCTGGTATTCTATTAATTTGATGTGGGATCTTTTCTCTTAACCATGATTTTCCAACAACTGCAGTGATTTTCACTCGTCACACTTCTTTAAAAACCTGTCCATAAGGGATGTGCTAGGTGAGAAAGGAATTGTGCTGGAGGGGGAAAAAGTAAGAGGAGGGGGATTCTAGGTGTCAGTCAGAGTGTCTCCTTTGCTTACATTTCACTAGTCTGCTGAAATGCTATTTTGAGCCCCAGACAGCAGGTTGAATCCAGTAGGCAAACTCAAGCCTCCCTCTTGGGAAACACAGCGAAGAGGAGCAGGCTGGCCTGAGATCACTTTCCACGACAGTGTGATGGACAGGTCTTCCTGTGGTTTGCAACCGCTGAAGGGAGCAGCGGGAGAGGAGACATACATCTACTGCCACCTCCTACCTTCACCCCTAAAAGATACCCTTATTGGAAACTTTCAGTGTAGTTACTCTGACATTTGGAGTCCTTTAACTGTCAAAGCCAGGTTTTTACCACAGTCGTATATCAATATTGCCTGTGGATCCAAAGAGATTTTAAAGAGAGGGCACCGGTAGATGGAATACGTTTGATTGTCATGAGCATTTTCACTTTTAACAGCTTTAAGGATCGCTGACAGCCTGACAGACCAGGTTTCTGTCATGATCAGTCAGTTCTTTTTTAGTGCACACCGCTAGACCAATTCTCTTCACATGGTGGTGGAACAAAAGTTGTTTTCTCTTGGGAAACTTCAGCAATGTCTATATTGCCTAAGCTGTGGTGCAAGGTAAAACAGTGCAAGAAAAAATATCCTCAACATGGAAATAACACCGACAAAGTATGTAGAGTGAAGTTCAACTAAAAAAGAGGGTTACCTACTATATAAAAAAAAGTTCTAATTCATAATATCTAGTATAACGTTTAAGTAGATTCAAGCAATGCTGTTTGGCTGACTGAGCCACTGCATATTCACCTCTGAATCCATTTATGACTTTGATTTACTAGCATAGGAAGACTTTTAGTACACAGGTAAACAAATGACCTCCGCTATTTCCAAAATGACAAGCTAAATTTCAGTGTTGTAATCATGGACCTCAAGAGGGCAGTCCATACATGAAAATGTAATCCAAAAGCTAAATCAGTGATCAAGTCTATTGGTGCAGGTTTACGTCATCTCTCATGTTAAATTTAATTTCTAAGTACATTTTTATATATATAATTTTGACTTATTTATTTATGGGTCTGGGTTGACTAATCCTGAATTAAATCCTAAATAGTCAGAGAAACCATCAAAATAACAAAACTTATGAAAAAAAAAAGTTTATCTGAAACCATCATTATCATGAATAAGTGCTAAAATATAAATGCCTCTCTTAATGATGTGGAAAGCTGCTGCCAAACTGTTTCAAAAGTTTTCCATTGTGGATTCTGAAATCGTTTTAGAAAAGACACATTTTATATAGGTAGTCAAATTTAAGAAGTCATAGTTGATGAAGACTGAAAAGGACACCTTCTGCTATCTGCTACAGTGTGTCATTAGAAAGTCACTCAACAGAGGAACTAAAATGAAGTTAAATTGTGGAGAAATTCTTAATTAACTGTATTATATAAACTAATTGTAACTGTGGAAGGAGTTTGAATGCAAATACAGAAAGACACCATTCCTGGTAAGAATCCCTGACACCACAGTTACTTACTGTATGAGCTCTTCAGAACACATAGTGTGTCCCTGAGCAAGTTAATGACTCCCAAAACTCAGCACTCGGTAGTGCTGTAGTTCAACCTCTAAGAGCCATAAAACAAATTTGGAGCACACAGTTGCGTTTGGCGATTTTGAAATGTAGATATGAATGACAAAATTGTTTTTTTGGGGGGGGTTTTTTTGCAAATAAAATAAATACCTTGTTTCCATCACCCACTGATTCCCCTTTAAAATAAACCACCGAGGATATTGCCAAAATACCAGGCTCATCTCGGGGAACTTCACATTACCATTTGAAGTTATTCTCCAGGAAATACTGAGTTTAACGGGCCTCTTAAAACAGCCACAATAATAATATGCATATGGGTCAGGTAAAGCAAATTATCCGCAAAAGCCAACCGTGGTGGTTAATTCTAGGAAGAAGTGGAATTCATATTGACTATTTGAACTATTATTCCTTGAACAAATTCACTCTGTGTTTGCTTTTTTCCCTCTCCCCCCGACTCGGAGTGTGAACAGGATGATAGCCCCTGAGGTTATGGTCTGTGACAGCTAAACCGCTTGACCAGGAGCGCGCTGTTGCCGCGCACCCACGCACCGAGCTTAGCGGCCAAGCTGTTGAGAAACCTGCGCTGAAAAGTCCCTGTTGTTGGATGCTCTTGGAAAGTAGGCCTATCTATCTAGCGATCAGCGACGAGCGAGAATAAATAAAGCCCGAAGTCGTGACCAGCCACGCGGTACACATTCATAATGCGACAACTCCGCTTAGATGCTCCACGATGCACCGTGTAAATGGATAATTTGTATTTAAACTGGATTCACGGGGACGCCTGTTATATGTTTGGAGCAGCTCTAGGAAAACCCACTCAGCGTCTAAATGACCCACTGTAGCAACACTATCGAACTACCTTTTAGGCTTTACAGTCCCCAATTTTCGCCCAGTTTATGTTGTTGTCATTGATTTTATATGTATATAGCTCATACCCTCACCCTTACCGAGATTTCATGTTGTACAGAGTAAATAAATTAGGCTATGGAGCTCTCCAAATACGCACAGAGGATAGAGCGGTCATATGCACCTATATTCAGAGAGCGCTAAAGTAAAATGCATTTTGCTTTCAACAGTAAAGTAGTAATTAAGAGCAAAGCTTACCTTTGCGTTCGAATAAGATGAAAAAAAAAAAATCAACCGTGAGTACCGTCGCGCAGAGACATCACTGATTCACAAAAAAGAAGTGCCATGAATTAATGTGAAGTGGGGGAAACGGGCAGAAAGGATCCTCGTGAAAATCGGTAAGAAGCGTAGAAAAAATGTTATCCACTACAAAAACTTATCCATTTGCTAAAAAAAAAAAAATGTGGTCCTCGCGTGCAAGAGAAAAAGGGCATGCACAGCGATCAACTTAAAGGACGCTGTAATTCCTCTTCGGATGTATTGGGCTCACAATCCCACAGGCGGAGATACGCAGTGATCCACGCTTGTTTTACATAAACTTTGTCTCTCTAGCCTAATTTGCCTTGAAATTCCTATTTTCGCCAGCTGGCAGCAAACTTACACGTGTGTGCGTTAAAAGCCTCTTAAACCGCACATCAAACTTAAATCCAAGAGGGCGGAAAAAAAGAGAGCGAGACTTCTGATGAAGAAGTGAAAGCTTAAACCTATTTTAATGTTATAACCACTTGTTTTGACTGATTCGAGGCTGTATGCGCTCTCCCCCCAAAAAACTCTTAAATGCGGGATGCAGAGAGCGCATCGCCCCCCCAGTGGAGTTGGATCAAAGTGTGCCTCAGTGCAGCATCACTTACAGGAGCCGGGATAGGCGGTTCACCGTATCTGTCTGCTAAGCTGTAGATGTCTCAGTAGTATTGTATGAACTCAGTTCCTCAATGCTGCCCACCTCTCTCCCTCTCGCTCTCCCTCCGACTGACATCATGGAGGAAGGAGGAGCCAAGCTCAGATTTAAGAGCCCCGGTTCTCTTAAAGCCGCACTGCGTTGGAGTGATGTTCGCACTGAGATGTACAGTAGGTGGATGTTGGGGCATACTTGGACCACAGATGCCTCTGCTGTTTGCTGTAGACAGAGTGCTCCAGGAATCTACCTGAAAGCAAGAGGGGGGCACTGTTCGCTTTTATACAAAGCCTTCAGTGAGGGACTGCTGTAACAATGGCACGTTTGTATAATGATCTGAGATTTGAATTCTTTTCAGACATTCCTAAGATGTCAACATATAAAAGCTGAGACATACTCCGGGATGAAAAGTAGGGTTATGAATTTGCTTACATTTTTCATAACTTCTATTTATAAATACAGAAATAATTACTATGGGCTATGAGTATTACAGACCTTCTTAGTAGCATGAATAGCTTGAATGCTTGAAAATGCAAGAAATAACAAGATAACAATAAACAAAGTAAAAAAAAAAAATGTCAATGCCTTGTCTAAAAGTACCTCATTTAAACAATACAGAACATTTATTTGGTATCAGCAAAGCAATGCCATTTCTTTAACTTTAGAACTAAAATATCAGCAAATACAGTTGCAGGTGCAAGTTTCATTGTCAGATGGGGATCAGTGTAATGTTACCAATTACTAATCACGTACTGCCAAGCTATTACTTTCCTGCTGTGGTAAAATGAATGGGTTTTCTGTCCCTGAATAGCTTCCAGTAGATTCTAACAGATTCTTTTACAGGGGTCAAAAAGGGTTATGGTCACAGAGGGTCAAATCATCATGACCAACATCATGTTACTGCCAATTACCTTTGTCCCTCTGACATCACCCCATACAACAAATGGCTGTTGCATTTTAATAAGTTTAGCCTCTGGCATGATTTTATGTGCTTTCCCCTCACCTGTTCACTGTTTCCCTTCAAAGGATTCAGCGTTGTGCTTCTCATCCCTGAAGACAGGGACTACACCAGATGATTCCATTGTAAGTTTAGACCAAATGATACTCGTTTTTAGCAGCGGATAGAAGAACCACAGGCTGCTGTTTTTTTCTTAATTCACTATGAAACCAGGAGTCATTTATTTTCTTTCTGTTGAGAAAATACTGTATAATACACAATGTGTTTTCTTAATTTAACAGTCTCCGAGGATTTCTGAAGAACACATTTGCAGTATCTGAACGCCAAAAAGCAATATTATCTGTCAGAAGGCACATAATTCCTCATGTCAAATTTTATAAGATGAATCCCCACAGTAATATAATTCAACATGAAATACAGCCATGGGTGTAAAACTTATTTGACACTGGTTCATATTTCTGTTTAACCTTCTTGATTGATTATTCTTGGCACAAAAAGAAATCCTCAGTTATAATGTTGCAGCAGCTTAACCAAAGCTGATTATCTTAAATGTCCACTCGACAATTTTTTTCATAGGTTTTTGTTCAGACTAATGTCAAATCGCCCAAAACGCAATTTCTTTCCTGTTCTTTTTTGTCTTTCTTTAGCTGGGAGAGATAGTGTTGTGACAGAGAAGTTGTGGACAGTACATGTTAATGTGAATGCAACTTTATTACTGAGTAATAAGCAAGCATTAACATGAAATACTAACTAAAGACATAGTTATTTGTCTAGTTCTAGAGCTAGATAGATGGATAGATAGATAGATAGATAGATAGATAGATAGATAGATAGATAGATAGATAGATAGATAGATAGATAGATAGATAGAACTTTTCACTCATTTCCAACAATCTTATAACTACATTTTTTACATTTTTCAAATAGCAAAATATGCTTTTCTGTTTTTTTAAAGATATGATCAAATTGACACTCTACCCATCATTGCTTTTAATCATACTCGCAGTGAATCCATGACTTGTTATGCTCACATGTAGCAGAAATGGAAGGAGCACACTCACTAATATACCTTATCAGTGTGGTACAGCTGGGCAAAGGGATGGGTGAAGGAATGGGTTGCAGAGCTAAATAGCAAGGTCGTCGTGCGTTAACATTCAGAGGTGCTGAGAGCCGACAGCGTTTTTGCCGACCATACTTGATTCAATACTGTTCTGTGGTTTTGTATTATCCTTTCAGCTTGAACAGCATAACTTGTCCAAAGACACAGCAATACTCTTGTCTTTGTTCAACACTCTACAAGTTGCCATGGATATATAAAAAAAAAAGAAACTAAATCTTTACATTTGTGCATTTGAGCATAAATTGTTAACACCGTATGTTTTTTGAGTAGGACAAAAAGTACCCCGCAGCATGTCACTCAGAAAGAAAGCAGTGCAAATATGTCTAAAGCATACTCTGTAGAAATGCAGTAGATATTTTTGAAGAGTTTGATACATCCTGACAAAACATTTTTTTTTCCTCATCCATACAGGCTGGGTTTGTATCCATGGCAACTTTCAAGAACCACTGAGATTTACCACAATGAGTTGAAACTATCGCTATTGCCTCATTTCTTCCTGCCTGTGTCTTTCTCTCCCACTTTCTCAAGGATCTCTGGAGAAAGAAAAAGATTTGAGAAAGATGGAGTGGACGAAGTGAGGACAATTCAATATTTGCTTTTACCTTATTGGCAACCGAGAGAGAATTTTAAAAGTGTTGAAACACAGGACAGACACAAAGAATCTCTGAAAGAAATAATATTTGAACTGTTCCATACAGCATGAATATGCAGCATGAATGAGCAGTAGATATAGAAAAAGACGATGTCTGCGACATTATTGCTAAAAACAGAGAGGAAATATTGCGAGGAAGCAGTGGGTCCACCTGAGACTTCTGAATATTTGCATTTATACACAGAATCTGAATTATCTGTCTACATTAGAGGAAAATAAATTTGCTTGCATTTCAGCCTTTTGTACTTTGGTGCTTTTGCTCTTTGTACCAAAAAGCATGATGGCAAAAATCATCATTTTAAGTAGCATAATTTATTTGAAATACTTTATGTTTGCTTTGCATTTTTGTATACTTACTAGAATTTGCTTCGGACTGCAAATGACATCATAGTGCTGATGAGATTTAGGAAGAAATGGAAATTCACTTACACTGACCATTAAATTAAAGTCCTTTCTCTCTGTTTTCTGATTTTGCTTTAATAGCACTGTGCCCTTAAAGCACAGTGATATAGCACTGTGTGCTTGTGTGTTTCTCACACACACACAACAGACACTGCAGTTTAGGGGTGTTAGCAGCAAGACACCAACAGTAAATCATACTGACATTCCAACAGGGAGGAACCCTGACATGCAGGCCTAAAGACCAGCTGGCAACAATCTGGAAACCACAGGTCACAAGAGCCAAATGTGTAATCTGTGACTGGTTGGCAAATGTTTTGCAGGTGGTTGCTTACAGTTGCAGTGATGAAAGTGGTTACAAAAAGCTATATGGTGCTGCACAGAAAACCTTCTTGTGACTGCTTTGGTCAGTAGCAGATTCAGGCGTTGCCTGTGGTTTGAATGGAACACGCCAACTTGCCTGGTCTCAATCAGCTGCTCTGAAAAGTGCAATGATGACGTTTGATTTTAAGCTGAATTTCCAGTCTACAGCTCAGTTTTTTATAAAGTTTTACAGCTTGCAATCAATTTCTCCTACCGACGACCAGCAACATCCAACAACCAATCGCCAACCAGCTTTAGAATGAATATACATTTTTCCCTCATGTAAAGTGGTTGCCACATGGTCTCTAGGCCCGGGTGACTGGGGCCCAACTGGAGCTAAAACATGCATTTTGGCCGAATCTGAATTAAGATCATAAATGATCAAAAGTCTAAATAATTTCTCATGCTCCATTATTATTAGCAAAAGAGTGCTCATGATATTAACAAGCACACTTTTATTTATAAAAGAGCTTGCATTTGCTCTGATTAAAACAGTCAGCCTAATACCAACAGAAAAGTCTATTGCTGAGGCAACCCATGTCACTAATATCCTGTCAGATAAGTTTGAAGGATGGTTGTAGCAGAATAGGACCGAATTCATTAAGCAAAGAACTCTCAAAACTAATGAAGGGTCTAACGCTGAGTGACTGGCATGTAGTTGGAATGCACCAATTAGGCTACAGTCTTTGAACCACATTATTGTCAATTTACATGTCCTCACCTAATGTTCCACAGGCAAATTAATATATGTATGTGTGTGTGTGTCTATGTGCGTGTGTGTGTGTGTGTGTGTGTGTGTCTGGGTGTGCTGTTTACATGCAATAGAGATACAGATTATCATTACATGAGTGATGATACAAATCTTAGTTAATGTTGTGCATTAAACTAACTGCATACAAGCACTGTAGTGATTAGGCTGACTTCTCCGTGAATGTATCATGTCAAGTTTGTCCTTGACAGCAGCTGAACTGTTAATTGCTTTTGACAACCTAACAAGTAAGAGTACTCTTATCAGAATGTTGTTATGTTTAGAAGAATAGTCATATTTTCATGAAGAGCTACTGACAGGATTGGAAAAAAAGAAAAATGCTTTTTAACAGGAAAGCTGTCATGCTTATTTATTATTTATGAGCCACCTATTTACCACACAGCGGTAATAAGATCAGTATTCCAGGTTATAAATAGATTTAACTAAAAGGGCTTACCATATGATAAAGAACAGGTGGGGAGTGTATCAGTTAATGACAACATACACTGACATGACTTTGTGTTTACATTATTAACCCTTAAGTGTACTTAGGGGCACTTTGCAAGGTTTGGAAGAACTTTCAAGGATTTCCAAGTAGGCTTAAGGGTTAATGAAAGACTTCTAGTGTTTTGCACCTCCGCTTTGTTTCATGTCACGTCATACGTCTGCTTTTTTCGTAGTACGGTGCTAGATCAATTTGTAGTGCAACACGTTTCACCTATTCGCTTTTAACTGTCAATTTTATGCTGAAAATAAACACGCAAATTACAAATCCTCAACAGCACCTGCAGAACGTCAACAGATCAGTGTGAAAGTGTTTCTCGTTTTAAGATGGATGCATAAACTATATCATTCCTGCTTCCTGGAAAGCTTTCCCTTTCTCAAGAAGTAACTGACTGTTAAAACGCCCTTTGTGTGTTTGATGAAGGCGATTGTACATGCTGTGGTGATGTTTCCTTCCATCTGTCTGCTGTGAAACAGAGCCTGGGGCAACGCTGTCAGACGAGAGTGGTTTGCTTGGCTGTATACTGTACAGTCGGCAGTATGTAGTCCCAGTCTAAATTCATGCACATTTGTGAAGTCGTTAATTGATTTGCACAATAGTTGTGAAAAATCTACTAAATTCTTGATTAAAAACAGTGCACATTTTATGCTTTCTATAAAAAAAACTAAAGATTAACATGGTGAAATTTTAACCTCTTCTGTAGTACTCACTGAGGACTCATTAATAAAGATATGCAACATTTGTTTAACACATTGGGACGGGCTTGACATCGTGTTTGCCTTTGTATTGTGAAGGTCACTGAATTGATTTCAAATACATTTTTAGAGATTTCAGGGTTAATGGTGAATCTTTGTAAGGTCACAGACAAGACTGGCTTTGGTGGCAACAAAAGGAAGTGGAAAATAAATTGTATGGGTGTAATTTAATGATCAGCGTCTTTCAATTTATGGCATTTTCAACTCCCTGTTGAACATTGCATGTTTCTCAACACGAGATTCCTGCCAGTGTCACCGAAACACATGGTAAGATCAGTGCTCACACATATTTCTCTTTCATCCACTATTTTTAAGGTGTGACAGGCACGAATAAGAATAACTGTTCCATGATCACTAAGGAGCGATTATTTGGCAATCTTCCTCCCCAGATGGCCAAATGCTTGATGTTCTTGTCACGTTCTGTTGCATTTTCCCTGCCTTGAATGGGCTGTGTACACAACCATTGTTTGATGAGTAAAATTGAAGGCAAGCCTTGTAAACTGTGGATGCCCCCTTGCCAAAGACATGGCAATGCAAAGACAATGTGTGCAGACATCTCTTTTGCACTTTTGAGACTTTACGCTCCTTAGTTCGAAGCTTAAGAGAGGCAACTGTACTGTAACAAAAATAGTAAAACCTGTTATACCTTTCGTAAAATAACTTAGAATAACTGTTGCACGTGACACTTCAAACCTGTTAAATCTCATCATCAACTAAATAATAATTAAGACTACATGAACATCAACTTTTTCTGAGGGATGTCTACATCTGTCATTTTGAGATAGAGTCCTTGCAGTTCACAAATGATTGTATTTGACAGAAAACATGTTTATTAATCTGGAATGGCTAAGTCTTCTAGTGACTTAAATAATAGTCACTATCAATTAGCTTCCAACTACTTAACTCCGGGCAGCATGGTGGTTAGCACTGTTGCCTCACAGCAAGCAGGTCCTGAGTTCAATTCCACCATCAGGTCTTTGTGTGTGGAGTTTGCATGTTCTCCCCGGGTACTCTGGCTTCCTCCCACAGTCCAAAGACATGCAGTTTGTGGGGATAGGTTAATTGGAAACATTAAATTGCCCATAGGTGTGAATGCGGGTGTGAGTGTGAATGATTGCCTGTCTATGTGTGTTAGACTGGCGACCTGTCCAGGGTATACCCCGTCTCTCGCCCGAAGACAGCTGTGATAGGCTCCAGTGCCCCTCCGCGACCCTGAAAAAGGATAAGCAGAAAAGAATGGACGGATGGATGGATGGAGTACCTAACTCCATCCATACATTCACCCATCCATTGAGGACCAAGTAGGCAGCATCGACCTGCCATTGAGACTTCGGTTAACCAAATGTAGACAGACTACATCTACTTGAATGGTTTTGGAAAAGTCACCTTTTTCTACAGTGGGGTTCTCAGCCCAATACTCCTGAATGCTAGTGGTCTGGTTCTGGGGCAAATTTAATAAGATAACACCTTAATAATTTAGTGTCCTCAAATGTGTAGAAACAAAGCCCTTTTCTTTTCTCTTGACGTGAAAGTACAAAGTCCAGTGTGACTGGTGTTTTTAGAGCCCTGACTGAAAGTCTACAAGACATATTTGGATCTACTTGAACACTAATTGCAAGCCAGGGCTTTATGCCTAACATTTTTGATCTCGCTATGCTCTTATGGGTGAATGGAAGCAAATGTCTGCAGCTAGCTTAAAAAATCTCAAGGATCTGAAATTCACTCTAAGTTCATCATACTGAGCCCCGAAATGCTTTAATACAAATTCCACTAAAGTCAGAAAGACAGCGTCATCTGCAAAAAGCAAACATATTGATCCAAACATTACCAAGATACTGATTCTCAAGACCACAGCTGAACTTAAAATTCTGGGCACACTATCCTACACTAAAGTACCAGACTCCAACAGCTTTAATAGAATTTGTGGCCAAAATATAACTTTAACATACGGCTCCAACATTGAAAAGTACACATAAAATCCATGTAGTGGCAAAGGGGATGAA
>VOQK01018985.1:11495-32462 GCA_015052645.1 Benitochromis conjunctus
TGATTGATCTGTGTTACAAGCTGCTTTAATTTGGCATTTTTAGATCGTGCGATCACGTAGTGCATGGCAAAGCACTACAACATGACCTGATTTGCAAAGCAATAAAGGGCATTTGACCTGCATAGACATAAAAACAAAACAAAGTTGATGTTTTTTTGTTTCACTGACGAGTGGGCTTATCTATCTACTTCTTTACTGTTCGATGCTAGGGAGTAGATGAACTCTGAAATGTGTTCTGGAGGTTGCATATAGTCATAAAATCTTACAATGACTCAGTTAAAGCCTAAAATCAATCCTAAAGTAAGTTTTTTGCTAGAACGATACTAAAAGTTAAGTAATGTGATTTCTTTACTTGGTTTAAGTTTAAGGTGTAGGAATGACTACGCCTTCACTGCTTCAAAAAAAAATAAAAAATTAAAAAGATAAAATCTGTTGAAAATATTTTTTTAATTATCATTAATTATTATGATTTTCTTTTTTTTTTTAGAAGAGGTGGGATATAAATTTTAATTGTTATTGCTGTTGTGTTTTTTTTTTTGCCCTGGCATAAAATATATCTTGACCTTTGTTTGCCTGTGTTATGAACAAACAACAATAACTGCAATTAAACTGAATGCCACAATACCAAGCCACTGACAGTGATAACAGTCATTAGATGAAAAGGACAAAGCTCCCTATCTGCATATCACTTGTTGTCCTGTGGAAAGGTGCTGTGTTTTTAACTGAAAACTGGAAATCCATGTGTTGCTTCAAGCAAATGAACATTACACAACCTGGCAGAGCATCAGGCACATCCTTGCCCCCTGGAGACTTTTCCAATTTGGACAGATACAGTCTGTGTAAACAACATTTTCGCTGGCTGTTCCTTCCGATTTTTTAAAGTCATTATGATCCAGCAGAAGTACTTTGCAAATAATGGTGCGGTGGCAAACACAAGGTATTTTCAGGTATTTTCCACAATCAAAGGGAGATGCTTTGCAAAATTAAATTAAATTAAATTAATAAATGCAATTTGCAGCACTTTCACAGTAAGGCATTTATCGTGCAGAGCCATCGTATTGTACCTATATGAAAGGGTTTGCTTACTTTGACACCTTATTGAAGCCAACGTTTCACTGATTACCTCTTGGTGTCAATTTCATGTTGTAATGTTGGATCCCCAATGTGCGCTTTCATGAGCTGCTTTCGCTTTCAGTGAGTTCCACTGCCTTTGTCTTTCATTCTCTTAGTCTTTTCACCCATCAGCGTTCAATGACGTCTGTTTCAGCTCGGGCTTTTGAAGTGCTGTCATTCATGTTGTCATTGTGTTCAATAACTGCAATCAGCCCACTCGTTCTCTCTCAGTGCGGTGTATCTGTGTGTGGCTGTGAATCTGTGCATGGTTAATTTGTGTCTGAATAGAAATGAAAAAGGTTTGGGAGAAATTGTTGGGGCTAGCTTTTTTTTTTATTTTATTAAACTCTACTGACGTCAATGACATTTTAAGGGAAGCAGCAACCACAGAAAATTAACACCTACAGCAATCACTTACTTGGAAGTACCAGCTCACCAAGGCAATTAACATGAAGTGTTGGAGCTTAGAACAGACCCCTAGAAAAAAAAAATGCATTCTTTTTAACACCATCTAATAGTCACAAGGCTTTTCCGGAACCTTTGATGACTTTCCCTTTGTTAAAGGTTTTCCTCACTGCATGCTCGAACTCTGCTATAAACTGTTTGAAATGAGCGTGTTTACCCATACTTGTGCAGGTCAAACATATTTAGTAGAAAACTGCACATGAATCTGTCTTGGAAGAGTTTCATTGCTACACACAGACACACACTGCACAAATCCTGCAGGCAAGTCAAAGTGACTGAGAGATAGCTTTCGGATTAGGCTTCAAGTCTGCAGCCTGTCACCTACCGCAGTGTATTAATCACCTCATCGGGGCTGATTGTCTTTGTTCTGCCCTGCCACATACAGAATTGATGCCTCGGATAAAAATGCAGATTCTAGCATCATAGCAGTAAGATAAACACTTTTGCTTTTCCACACAAACTCCAAAGCAACGTGAACTGGCTTGTGCAGGTAAAGGAGTTTAGACTGTCAAATCATCCCTCAATGGGAAACGCTCATTTTGATACAAAGCACTGTGCCACCTACACCGACAGTACAGGAGCTGTTTGGCCATGTAAACCCATGACATGAAGTGCACCAGTTTTTGTGCTGATGTTAATGCCACAGGAGGTTTGGAGCTCTGCACTTATTGAGTCAGCAGAGCGTTGGCGACTTTTACGCACTATCTGCCTCAGCACTCAGCAACCTCGGTCTGTAGCTCTACGTGGTCTGCTGCTTTATGGCTGCAGTAGTTTGCAATACCAGTTACAGTTGTTTGGGGGATATCTAGAAGGGTAGAGAGACTTTTTTGCAGCGGTGTATCCTGTTACAGCACCACACTCAAATTCACTGAGCTCTTTTGAACAAGTCATTTATTTACAAATGTTTGTAAAGGAAGACTGCATGCAGAAACAGGTGATTTTATACACCTGTGACAATATGACTAAATACTCCTGAATTCATAGATTAGAAGAGCTGAGGCCCAGTACTTGGGCCCTGTGTTTTCCTTGTCCTGTGTCGTGTCATTATTGTTTGCTCACACCCTCAAAAGCTGTGTGTATTGTTTGTTTAATAAAATTATATGCACTTGAAAAGTTGATACACCAGCAGAGCTTTTCTCTGTATTGAATTTATCTCCTTAAAACGCGTTACCACTGAGCATTTCCGGTTTAGGTATTTCAACTATGACATACAGTAAAGGTAAAAAGCAACAGCCTTGGGCTGTATGGAAAATAAAAGCTGTGTAGAAGCTCATCCTTCTGTATATCGCTCAACACACAGCAAACACAAATTCCAGCTGAAAGCTTTTTATTACCTGCTTGTACGATTAACTCGACGTCTTAACCTTTAAACGTTAGGTTAATAGATTTCATGCAAAGATGTCACAGGAATTCTCTGAGGAGAAATGTGTTAGAGATTTTCACACAGAGGCTTTCTGCACCGGAAGTGACCATCAGAAGCTTGAAAGAACTGCTCAGTCATGAGAGCTGTTTAACAACTCAGCCCCTTCCTGTGGGTTACACAAACAGGCAGGTGAATGCAGATCGATTTTTGTTCAGACGAGTGTAGGCAACCTGAATGGATCGCTAAATATTTCAAAGCAAAAGAGCAAGACCTGAAAGAAATACGTTGCCAGATTGTGTGAGAGTTTGGCCCTGAGCAATTCATCCACTGTGTACATTTAATGCTTAAGCCATCTGAAGCTGAATGCTTTTATTCTTCCTCTGCAAGGCTGTCTGTTTCTTTGAAACCCCAAAGAGACATTGCTGTTTTCACCTCTTCATCTGCTTTCTGTATTGTTCAGCACTTTCTCAGAAGTCAATTAAGATTTACTGCAACATTAGCAATGCATTCGCTGTTCATTAAAACAGAACACATGGCAAACATATAGGTGCTTGAACTGAATTATATATTTTAAAAAAAAGGAGGAGCACACATCTGCACTTAGCTCACTCACAATGGCCTTTTGCACAAAAGGAAATTTCACCCTCATGGTATAAATGATAGAAAAATTTAGGACTAAAAACCATAAAATATAAGAGTCCTTCACCCTAGCAGCACTTCAAACTGCGTAAAAATGAAATTCATTCAGAAACACTTTTCAAGCACTCATCTCATAATTTAAGAAAAGAATGTCTCTAATGATCAAGAAAAAGACAATCCCAGCAGTGATTTGCATAAAGGGAGATGTGCAAAGATTCACATAATAGTGTGTTAAAGATTTGCAGAATGCAATCAAAACCAAATAATCAGCGTATACTTAAATTTACAAGAGCTGTCATTGTTTGCCAACTACTTCCGAGGACAAGAAAATCAAGATCAATTAATCAACACAGCACAGCAACAAGGGAAATCAGTAAGACATGAGACTGAGTGTCGCAAAGTGGAAGATCAAGCAGCAACATATCTAATGTAATAATTCTGGGTTGTGCACTGTGGAACCTGTCTCTTCTATGCAAAAAAACAAAAACAAAAAACAAATAGAGAAAACACAAAGATTTATAATTTACATATAGTGCAGCATTTCAGGAAGACAAGTGAGTCACACTGCAATAAAGCTCAGTCATTCATTAGGTTTACGGCAGATTCTAAACGATGCTGGCCAGTAATAAATGCCAACACTTTACTAAACAGACAGATATTCCCATAATGCAAAATGACAGCTTATTATGAAGATTCTCCTGGGAAATTTGAAGTTGTACTCCCTACTCGGCTCTCAGCTTAAAATCTCATTCCAGTAACTTGACATCAAAGTTGGAGCCTGAAGCGAATGATTATCGCAACAAAACGTGTGCAGCTAAACACAGACTCTGTGCTGGTTCAGTTTACAACGACAGCACCGACTCGATCACACTGCGCCTTCTGAACCTGGACATTGACGTCAATGAGCTTATTAGATTTCTTTTTGAGTTTCAGTGCAGTGATATTTGTCCCTGTCTGCTCCCTGTGTGACCTCACTTCCTGTGAAATGGAAACAAGTGCAACGAATCTCTGAAAGCAAGAAAGAAAAACGGAAGAAACAAACAAAAAAAACCCCACAAAGTAATCCAAGGCTTAAATCATAAACAACAGTATTATGCTTGGACTTTTCTGAGGATTAAATGAAAGAAAAACACAATAATGTCCAAAACAAATGAACAATGCGGAGTAGATGTTTGTGGAACAAACTCTTCTCACCTAATTTTTGCTTTAGAATTTCTTGGGAAAACTGGTGATACATGCTAGTTTGCTGTATATTAGCATGGTAATATGAACCTTTCCATCTCCTTGCATACATCCATTAAAACCTGTAATTATGGATTGCTAGATTTCATGATGAATATGGAGGAGATGGTGTTTGGGAAGGCCTGTGCGTCATTTATCTACCTCGGTTTGTTTGGGTTAGATTGAGGACCCGTGAGGCTGCAACTGCTTGCAGTGTACACATTGGATCCCTGACAGGCACCCACCTGATGGCTCTAGAATAACGTCCTACACACATTTACACGCAAATGCAATGACAAATACGCACGAATCGGGCAATATTGAGTCATTTAAGGTGCAAGATCATGAATACGCTTATTTAAAAATGCAACTATGCCACTGGCTTATATTACAAGCTGTGAAAGAATGCAAATGATTATGATGCAGTTTAGTTGCTGCTATTGTACTGGATGCTCCCCTGGGGCTCTGTAGATCTACTACTTCGAAATCGCCATATGAATGATTATTTTCTAGTTTTTTTACTCTAGGCAGAGCTTAGGTTGAAATTGTTGTAACAGCAGATTTTATAACCATATCTAATTCTAGAAAGTCATGACGTGTTACTAACTTGCATTTCGACATAGTGTGTTTATATGAATGGAAACAATGAGATAAATGGAAATGCCACATTACTTATTTACAAAAACAGACAGAGGCCTAAAGGTGTTTTCTTTAGCAATAGTAAGTGAAGACAGTAACACTACGACTAGTCATGGAAATTCAGTCTTTTAATGTTTTGTTCGGAGTAACTTTACATCGAGACAAATGAGAGGGAACACATCCAGACTGGGGAAAGCTCTGTATGTGTTTTCAGGCTGATTTGATTGTGTCGACGTGACTGCTTGCTGTGGGGCTCTATGTGCTGATTCTGTTGTCTTCACACCTAAGGAGCACTTCTGGATGCCCTTTCCCTTGTCTATGCTAATGAAGTACTTACTGCCAAACACAAGTTCCAGTAAATTACTTACCGAGTCACCTATTTAACCCAGGATTTGTTTTCTGAATGCTGAATAATGGCTAGTTTAAAAACATTATTAACTGTTAAATTTACCTCTAAAAGTATAATTCTACTAACATACTATTAACACAGAAAGTATATCAGTTAACATCATTATTATATTTGAGACTGACTGCTTTGCTTTCATAAAGTTTACCTTGATAAAAAAAAATTAGCCTTTTGGCCAGTGTGCAGACCATCCATCCATCCATCCATTCGCTTCCGCTTATCCTTTTCAGGGTTGCAGGGGGCGCTGGAGCCTATCCCAGCTGTCTTGGGGCGAGAGGCGGGGTACACCCTGGACAGGTCGCCAGTCTGTCGCAGGGCTAACACACATAGACAACCATTCGCACTCACAGTCACCCGCATTCACACCTGTGCAGACATTAGTGTTATTTTTTTTTACTGCATTTTTAACTAAGGAATGTATGCACAGTGACCTTACGCCATAGTTTGCTGCTGCAGAAGAGAACATATAAACTTATTTTAACACACATTAACGTTCTGTAATTTGATATTTTCAACATTTGATTAATGGTATTTGCAGTCTTCCCAGCAACTCTGCTGCTGACTAAAAAACAGGGTAAGTGGTAGTTACTTACATAAGGATCCGCCCGGTTGATTAGCATAGATCGTAACATCCACCACATCCTCAAACACCAATGGAATTCTCTTAATAAAGTTGCTTTCACTTATTAATTAGTGTTAACTTGAATTGAAGTGCAGTGCCTGTCTGACATCCAGTTCTTCATATTAGCAGTCAGGTAGTACAGGTTAATGGAATTCCCATTGTACAGCCAGTATTCCTGATAGCACAAGTTCAACCTGTCTGTCTAATGTTTGAAGTGCCTTAATGTCATGGGTGTTAAATGAAAACAGGCTTTATAAACACAAATGAAAAGTCTGCAGTACTAAAAGACAAAGTGGCTTTTGTGCATGAAATCCCAATATTAATTACTTTGGTCGTTATGGAAGTGCTTTTAGCGTGCCGTGTCCAGGGATGACTGCAGAAGCCACTTCTTAATTACCCATTAAATGGGATGCCCTTCAAAGGTGCAAACAGACTAATCTGCTGAACAATTATTCGTATTTGTTAAACACCAGGATCCGATAATGGATAACATACATTTTCAAATGAAAAGATCAAAAGAAACTATTTTATAATGTATTGCGCAAATAAAGGCGTAAACAAATACTCCCTTTTCCCCACAGTGTTCCACAGTGAGTAATAAAACCTGTGTGTCACCATAATTGAATCCTGTAATGACTTTGTTCATAATAGATTATGTAAGGCGTGAGAAATAACCATTTGATAATACAGCATCAGCCACCGGCTATGAAACCAATTCATCCAGATTCTTCTGGAACTTTTAGCCTTTGAGAGAGTACTGGACAGTGAAAAAGCTAATGATGTACCATAATGTGGCTATGCATTTTTAGAGCCATGCTGAAGGATGGCAATGCCAATTGGTCATATTTGTGCCACTATCACTGCATGAGGTAAACAGCTGGTGGTGTGAATTCTCCACTCAAGTGCCATTAAGCTATTGCAGAGGAGGAGGTCACAATGAGATAATGAATGTACTCAGTCAACCTGAAACAGGAGCAAAAAAAAGTAGTGAAAATATGCTTATGCAGATGATACCCAGTTATGTTTTTATATGAAACTAGACAAAATAAAGACCTCGATGATGTGCGATTTCCTACATTAACACAGTGTTGACGTTATTGTATTTGACCCTAAATATCCCAGAAACACTGTATGTAACCAGATTTGTATGCTGGATGGGATTACATGGGTCTGCAGTACTACTGTGAGGAACTGTAAAATAATTACTGGTATAAAAATAATTTAAATAAATAATTTAAAGACTAATGATGTCTTTAAACTAACACTAAATATTTTCACTGTAAACTCTAAAGGGAACAAAAAAAAACCTCTTACAAGGGGCTGTAATAAATATTATAAATTTTATGCCTAAAATAACAAAATGATGCACATTATAATACATATAATAACTTAATACTGACAGTTCTGTGAAAGACTGGTGACTTGTCCAGAGTGTATCCTGCCTCTGGCCCTGGGTTAGGCTTCGGCCACACAGTGATCTTGAAATGGACAAAAGGTTAAGAAAATTGATCGATATCGCCCAACTTGCATAAGAACTGATACAGTAAACTAAAAAGTTAAAGTAACAATAAAAAGATGTACAAGTGAGCATGTACTAGTGAGCCAAAAGCTCAGGTTTCAGCTTGCTCTAAACTACTTGAGGAAGTTTTTTTTTTTTTCCTGCATTTGGCGTCTGTATGACATCAGTGAAAGGAGAGCAGGGAGGAGTGCAGCAGAACAATGATCCAAAATCCAATCCAAAGAAAAACAAAATAACTTTGGAGTGGCCTAGTCAAAGTCCTGACCTGAATCTGATTGAGATGCTGTGGCATGACCTTAAAAAGGCGGTTCAATCATGAACCGCCTTTTTAACCACTCTTTGTAAATTATTTTTGCTTTTTACCGTTTTAGTTTTTAAAATAATAAGAATAAAAAAACTAATTATAACTGTTTTCATTGTATAACTGTGTACAGTGTCCTTGTGTGCTCTGAAAGGCGCCTTAAAATAAAATGTAATATTATTATTATTAAAACCCTCCAATGTGGCTGACTTAAAACCATTCTGCATAGATGAGTGGGCCAAAATTCCTCCACAGTGCTGTAAAAGACTAATTTCCAGTTATCACAACCACTTGATTGCAGTTGTTACTGCTAAGGGTAGCTCAGCCAGTTATTAGGTTTAGGGGCCAAACACCTTCATTTAGAAACTGCATATTGTATTTACTTGTGTTACCTTTGTAAAACATTTACATCGTTTAATGATCACTTAAGTGCAACAAACAAACAAACAAACAAACAAACAGGAAATCAGACGGGGCAGATACCTTTTCACACCACTGTAAGTCTGGCTGTTAGAACGGAGAGCATACTTACCTGCTGTTCAATTTTTTGCATTTGTTATCAAGGGGCACCTAATTATAAGAAAACTGGTTTAAAGGGAGCGCTAAAATGACTTGAGACAGTGTTTGAACTAAGGAGCTGCTCCAAGGCCCAGTATAATACAAATAAAGATTATTTCCAAGTATGAATGATGCTCATCTACTCTGGCTCGTTCCAAGAACACAAACAGGGAGGACGAAATGAGCGAAAATAGATCCTCTTTAAATAGGTTTTTAATGCATTTTAAAAATTATAAATAAATAATCCATGCAAAAATTAGAAATGTTTTGCATAAATGATTCATACTAAAATTTCCAGTGGAATGGCAATCCAACAGAGCATGAATTCTAATGCGATGACCTTTCATCCATTCCAAGAATAAGTCGGATAATTTTTTCCTCAACCTGAAAACAACCCCAAGTGAAACTGAACTTTGGCTGCAGTTCTATGGGACGCGCTTTAACCTTCTGGGTTTTTTCAGAGGCTGAAGTTATTATTACATTTATTGATTTGTTTTTATTTGCCTTATTAACTCAGTGAGACGTATAAATCAGTTTAGACGCACGTCAAATCCACTTCACAAACAGGAAAGCACAGATTTAATGAAACAAGTGCACAATTATGTAAAATATAAAAAATAGATACAACTGCGTGGCATCCCGTCTTCTTTTAATAACAGTCTGTAAACAGATCTGATGTCATCTGGGAACTGAGGAAACCGGTTGCTAGACTTATGGGAGAAAGAAGATTATCCCATTTTTGTCAGTTTTTGAAAAGGCCAGACCAACATATGAACTGTTCAACTACAACATCATGCTGCAGTTTTCAATTTAGCATCGTCTTTAGTATTGTAAATATGTAAAGGGTGTCATCTGATTCGAATGTTACCTTTCCAAATGTGTAAACTGAACTGGCACTGATGCACTCCTATACCATCAAAGATGATTAACAAGCCAGTCCCTCTCATTTTTAGTAGAAAGGATGTAGAGTGCATGATTTCCAAAAAGAGTTTCAAATATATTTTATATGAGCTTTGGCCCAGAGGAGGTGGATGTGTCTCTAGATCATGCTTGCATGTGGCTTTTTCTTTGCATGTTAGAACTTTAACCTACATTGATGGTTGGCACAATCAACTCAGAAGATTCTTTCAACTTTTTAATGCACTTATGCCTGAGGGCCTCAAGATCATAGGCATCTTGTATTGATTTTCAGGCCTTGCCTCTTGCGCACAAGAATTTCTCCAGATTTTCTGAATCTTTTGACGATATTATGTACTGTAGATGATGAGATATGTGAAATCTTTGCAATCCTACATTAAGGGAACAAAATTCTGAGATTGGGATACAATTTGTACAGATTGTTTAAACTCTGCCTCTGTAAGATGCTCTTTTTGTACACAGTCATGTTCCCGGTTAACTAAATTAGTTTCCCCAGCTGTTGCTTTTTCGTGCTGCTTATTTTTCCAGCCTTGTTGCCACATTCCACGTTTTTGGAGACACAATATGAGCTTACAGTTTTTGTAAAACAGTAAAATGTCTCAGTTTAAATATTTGATGTTTTCTATATTCTATTGTGAGTAAAGTATGCGTTCATGAGATCTGTATATCAATGGTTTCTCGTTTCACACAGCTTTACAAGCCTTTGGGAGCTGAAGTTGAACATCAACCGAGCCAACTTTAGCAACCAAGTTTTTATTAGGAGACATAATTCTCTGTGGCTCCTAATCTGTGCATTATGTCCAAAACGTGCTCTTCTGACTGTAAATTCAAAACTTTGCTGTTTTGTTTCACTTTAGCTGCCATAGCATCTTACATCAATACTCATACTCCCCCCATGTTTACAGATAAAGTTTCCCTTACTAATAGTTTCCCCAACAATGTAAAAGCTACCTTAATTCTCCCCCATTTATAATGCAAACATTTTCTTTTAAACTCTGATTGGTTACATTGGAGAGGATTCATGCAGGTGCTCATCACATGTTTTAAATCTGTGATTGTGGCTTCCCTTGTTTAGATTCTCAAACTTGACTCTTAAACTGTACCTGTGGTGCAAAACTAAAAATGACCCATTTATCATGGCAGGTGGCACTTTGCAATCGTGTTAATTGCTTCCTTATTTCACATTTAAGAAATGTTGATCAAAAGTAAATGGCATCCTCTTGTTATTAATCTAATTTCTTAATATAAATTCTGTGTATATCTAACAACCACTCATTAATCACAGTAAATGTCACTCAAATGTTGGAGTCTAATTACGAGTTGTGTAGAAGCTCCGCAATCAAAATAGGGTTAGAGGTAAACTCTCCTTTGTGAACTCTAGTAACTTTCAATATTACAAAATATGGTTTATATGGAAAGACATTTAGTTTTTTATCGTTTTTATCAATTCATAAGGACATGAAGTGTGTCTCAAAAACACTAGATAGACTAGTCACAATAATTTATCCAAATTTTTTGGTATGTATATAAATGTCAGTTGCTTCTTTGTTTTTATTACTTCAGAAGTGTTGCTGTAGCCGCACATTCGTTTTCACTGACAATAATTCAGCTAGACAGCTCACATGGAACACTTATTAAAGTGAATATGGAGTACATTTTGATATTTATCTTTTAGGCTTTGACCTTTCCATCCACCATGGTTATCTGGAGTGTTCATTTGTTTAAATTCAACTTTTTTTCACCAAAGCATATTCTTACATTAAGGCCAGACAAAGTCTTACAGATTAGAACAGCATTGAATGAAGTTGCACTAGCGGTTTTCTGGTTTTCATACAAAGCTTAGGTAACCAGCCGCTGGCTGAAACTTCATCATACTGATAAGAAAGTCCTGGTCTTTTCATGTAGTTCTAGTAGAGTCCATGTTGTTACGGCCGAGAGGGCTAGGCTGTGTGTGTGGACTCAAGTGCAGACACAGAGGGAGGCAAGAGTGCTCTTGCAGGGAGGCAAGCAGGTGAGCATAAACAGAGAAGCTGTGGGATGATCAGCGACTGAACAAAAGCAGGCTATGGCAGTAAAGAGCAACGGCCTCCGAAGGTTCACTGTGAGGAGAGGAAAAACATAAGTTAAATAAAGGTAAATGCAACAACCAGATTCTTTTACTATGACAGGGTTTTTACTGACGAGGGTTCACAGACGATCTGGCAGAGGTCTGTTGTGAGTGCTGGTCTTAAAGCCAGTGATTTGATTGCAGTCAGGTGTGAAGGCGGATTGGCGTCCCCGCCTGAAGGTGGAGCCCAGCAGAGTGGAAAAACCCCGCACTCACCTGAACCATGACACATGTCTTTATTTTAGTAAATCTGCCCATTAATCACTGGCACAGACAGGCTAACATGTCCAACATCATGGCAGTATATTTTTCTTGAAAGTTGAAAGAGACTTATAAACTTATATGACATCAAATGGTAGCGCTTTATAATACAGGTACTTTAAGATGGCATTTGAGTGGATTTGTTCTGAAATCAGAGTGTATTTTTATTTATTTATACTTGCCAGAAGGTGCACTAGAACAAGGATAATTAAAGTTTTACGGGAGAGAAAGATCAGATTCTGCTCTAAGTGATTTTAGGTAACTTGAGATATTACACAAGAAAGAAGTAAGTTATTTTAAGCAGACAGCAGTTTCCAGGTATTTAAAAAAAAACAGGTCTCCATGTTTTATTAATTTCCATTTCTCTTACAGTGTTGCTTAACCTCCACGCCTCATATTTTAAATAAGCCTTTATTTTTCATGGAAGTGTTTGGAAACAAAACTGATGTGTAATTTTCTTAACAGAGCGTGTGTGTTTAATAATCCATTATTTTAGAGAAAATATTAGCTATATGATAATTTTAGTAATGCTAAGCCTCATTGTAATTGCAGTTTTTGAGTTCCTGTTTAGCTTCTACAGAGTTTTGGATGCCAGTTTATATCGTCCTACACGTTTGTAATGTTAGTTCTGAAGTCTTTGTGTTTAGCTTCAGTTCCTACTTTGACTTTTTAATTTGCATGTTTGTCTGTTACTGTTTTTGTCTCGTCTTTCTGTGCTCCCCCCCTGAATTTACTCATTCATGTTTAGTATTTGTCTTCCATGCTTCAGCGTCTCTTCTTTTCAGTACTGATTAGTTGTTATGTTGTTCTCGTGTCGTGCTTTGGGTTTTGTTTTTTAGGAACTGTGTTGATTATTTGCACTTGTCTGTCATTCCCCTCCTGTGTCTAATCATCCTTTAGTGCATATATAGCCCTGTTCTACCCTCTTACCATCTGGTTGTTCACCCACTGCTTTTCTTGTGTTCTGTGTTTCTCTTTGCTTGTTACTTCTGCCTCTGCTTAATTTGCTCAGGATAGTTAGCGTTTATCTTGTTCTTGGCTCGGTCCTCTGCTAGTCTTTGGGCAGCTCCTTTTGTTAACATTTTGCTCACAATGAAATTTGTTGGCAGCTTTATTTTTTTGGCATCCTGTATTTGGGTCCTCGTTCTCTCCTGAAGCATGACAGACTCGTAGTATTTAGGCTCAGTGACATAATTATATTTTACTACAGTTTATTGATCACACAAAAAATGAGAATGCAGTAATAAACCATGTGTCAGGGGCTGAGTCTGTGACCCAGCATTTTGAGTTTATTGCTGTATTTGTGGGGGTTTTTATGCTACAGTGATAGAATGTTAAGTTTTATTATTATTATCAGGTTATCTTGAGTTTTAAGTCTAGTTTAGGCTATTCTGTGTCTTCTTAGTTATGGGTCTTTTCCCGTTCACAGTGTCTTACTTTCAGTTATACCTGTGTTTTAGTCTCATAGTTGTTTCTCAGTCTCGTCTCAGCTTGTCAGCTTTGTGTTCAACTCAAGTTCCGTTCTCCCGTGTCCGCTTTGGGGTCCGTACCCTCAACACACCAGCTGCTCAGCCGTGACACCATGAAGACAGTCACATTTTTATTTTTCATCTATGTCATCCAGGGGTCTGATTGTAACACGGAAAAATAGTTTTCTCATGGCAATGCATATAGTCATTTTCACGTTATAGGTGTAATTTCAGTCTTTAACCTGACAGAAATAAGTTTAATTACTCTTCAAATGTATTAAATATAAAAATAGACTTTATTTAAGCACAGAGACAGTGATTTACAATATTATAGTATCTAAAAATACAAAGTAATTAACCTAAGTGTTGTAAAAGACGTAACGCGCATTAAACTTAGCAATGCTAGGTTTAACACACGATGAAAATAATGCTCATTAAATACTCACATTAAGACAGTGATTATGTGCTGGTGAAGCTACGCATCTGTGTGAGTAGACCTACTGAGTTAATAACAACTATCTGCAACCACATTCTTGAATTAGTGGGTGTATTTTTATCTGCTATACATACATACATTTCACTTAATCTGCTCCCTTTCTGTTAATGACCATGACATCAGTTTAAGATTGAATTAAAAAATACTAACTGTCATTAGCATACAGTGTATTTGTCATACTCAGGAAATTGCTGTCTGTAACAAATTGAGAGGGATGTTACAAATGTGTTTTTTTTTTCACAAAACAAACAAAACGCTCATGGTTATCGAGAAATGAAAAGCAATTATCCACTTCCCACCTGCCTTTGGAAACCCAAACCAACAATAACAAACCACTGAGGAAGGCAGTGATTCATGGTCACTCTGTAGCTCATTCTTTAACAGGGGAGCGCTCCTATGCCGTTGGCCTCCAGTGAAGCAGTCAGGGAACACGTCACACACTGAGGAACTGAACCCTGCAGTACAACGCTGATTTCATGCTGGCGTAGGTTGGGAAATGTGTTTACATCAGTGCGTGCAAGGCCCATTGTGTGCCTGTCTGCCTTTGCAAGCAGGTGTTAATGCATCGTTTATCAAATAGTGTTTTCATTGTGTGCGTCTGTGCGTGTGCAAGGTAGATTTAGTGAAAGGGATCCTCTTATAATCTCAGTCCTCAGTGCGAACATGTGGGTGTCTCCTCCATGTGGCACATGACTCAGTTATAGTCAGTATAGTTTTAGTATAGCAGTACTGTATGAATGCATTTGCATCATTGTGTACGTAAGCAAAAACATAGTGCCAAGCCAAGTGTTTCTGGAATGAATTGCTCCTCCCACGTAATCTAAATACAGCAATGTTTATAATCGCTTATATTGCCCAATCTCTAGCAGTACATTGCTACTGTTATTGCTTGTTCTGCTCGGGTGATTAAAACAATTTGGCGCATTAAAATTTGTCTTCTGTATCTTTGGTTGTGTTTAATATTCTGAAACAAGGAAGGCTTTGTCTATTTGTAATATAGTCTTGACTGCAGTAAGGCAGAAGGCAACTTTTAGGAAACTCCACTTTTCAACACTGCAACATCGCTGCATTCTATACAAAGCAGTGCTGTAAAAGCGATAAAACTAGATGGTACAAACCCTTGTGGGGGTAATTTTACAAAAGAAATGTACCGGGTGGAAAATTCGCTTCCACGATAATAGAGTCTCAGAGACATAAAGCAGGTTTAGAGAAGGAACAGACAAAATGAAAGCTAGTTAATCCACAAAGCAATTGAGGTTATGAAGGAATCTGTGGGGGTGTTTTAAGGTCATTTGATGTGTCACTTCCTTTAGTAGATGAATTCAGGGTGAGTAAGAGTGATGATGAAGAGTTGATAATCACCTAATCTTAGGTATAAGATGCATCATTATGGGATAAAACTCAACAAACCAGGATGCTTGACGCAATTTATGGTGCAAGCAAACATCCTCAATAATCTGCAATAGCCAATTAGTGCATCATTCACATAAAATTGGTCCTAAGGTGGGTATCTGAAAACTGTGAATTAAAAACTGTGGACCACAGAGTGAGCAATGGCAGAAATGCCTGAAGAAAATGAGGAATAAATTGTGCAACTGATGCACAATTTAGCAACTACTGTAGGTGCAGACTAAGACTGTTACACAGTCAGGTGTAGCTGATTCTTGTTGTCCCACAGCAATCAGCTACACCTGGTGAAACGTATCATTCTCAATGTAAGCACAGGCTATTGATCCTATTGATTGTGTGAATTAACAACTTGTTTTAAATGCAGAGAAAGCTAAATTGGTTGTCTTCTGAAATCTAAAATCTAAACCACTCAACCTTTCACTGTATCCCTCACTGAAGGTCAGGGCTCTTCTACTGAGGAAGTAAATCAGTAAAAATACTTAAAGTGTCATTTATAACTTTCTCTTTTTTGCAGCGCGCAGCAACTGGTTTAAAAAAAAAAATTAAACCTTTATTTGAAACTGGGTCGTCTCCAACGCATCTCCAACGCTTCAGGCAAGTAAAAGACTTATTGTTTCTACTTTTATACCATAGAATTGCAGCGTCACATTGCTTGGTTATGGTGATGTTTTTATATGCATGCATGTCCAGAATGCTTGTATACACTTTAGTCTAAATTCTTTTTTTATATGTTTATATTTGCTTTGTTCCCATCTTACTTATTGGCATACCTGTATCAAAAAACTGTCCCAAAGGTCCTTACTGATTTTAGAAAAATAGTGTTCAGATTACCATCTCCCTCATGCTGGGATCAGCTGCTGGATCACTTATATCAGTACATACTTCAGATGTGAGGGAGTTTGCTTTACAATCATTAAAATGAACTTTTCTGAACTGAAACATCAGAATATGATGATTCTAACAGGAACAATGTGGCTGAACAAAAATGCATCCTCTGTTCACCTCTGTCTGAAACAAGTCATTTAAGCTACTCTCTTCTTTAAGATCATCCTAATTTTAAGATAACTTTCTTCTAAATGGCTGCCCGACATAAGCATGTTTTAATTTCAGGTGTGTGTGTTTTATGTGCTGTCTGAGTTTACCATATTAGGAATATCCTCTCATTCTGGTTGACATTTTAGAGACTCAAAAGTAAAAACATTTTTTTTTTTTAACTATCAGAAATTGAGTATATGGAGCTGTCCGAGCAATTTGAGGGACCCAGTGCCAGGATGCAGGAGATGCGATTTAATAAAAAGCAAGCTTTAACAGCTGATAAATTCCAAAATCGGCACAAACATGAGAGGAATGGCTATAGCGGTCACGTCCTGGGTGCTACCCAGTTTTTTGTGTTTAATTTCTATTTCTTGATTATTGGTTATTCATGCTGTTGTTCTCTCGATGTTATTTGTTGTTCTGGCTTCTAGTTTAAGTCACTGCCTTCCTTGTTTCATTTGTCATATTCTTTCAGTCTGTCTCTCAGTGTCAAGTCCGCGTCTTTGTGAGGCGTTTCCTGTTTTATTTTGATAGTCCCAGTCCTACTTGCAGTGAGTCTAGTTCTGCTTCCCTTTGTCTCTTTAGGTCTAATTTCTCCCAGCTGTGTTTCCCTCCTGTCTCCAATTCCCTGATTACTCCACTGTGTATTTAAGCCCTTTTCCTTGCTCTGTGATCTATAGTACCCTCTTCATGATGTGTGTTTGTCTCATGCTCCTGTTAGTTTCTTAGTGTTTAGCTTCTAGTTTGTAGTTTTGGTTTGTTTCTTTGTGAAGTTTACTTTTATGGAAATTCTCCCAGCAATAAACGCTGCCGCTTTAATTTTAACCTTTCGTTTCCGAGTTCTGCATTTGGCTCCTTCATCCTGCCTGCCGCACAGCTTCACATGACAATAGCCAAATGAATAACAAGACCACACACAAAGTGATGAAAACAGAAAGAGAGAAACAGAATACAAAGAGGGCTTATCAAACAAGAAGTGACAGGTAAAGAATGGGGGGATAACTGACGAAGGTGAAAACGCTTCAGGTGGGCTCACAATTGAAAGGGGGAAAAACAGGGTAAAAGTGGAACCAGTCACAACAAACTGTTACCACAAAACAGGATTTAACCAAAAGATTAAACACAAAACACAGACTGGAGATTCAAGTTAAACAAGATGACAGGGAAATAGAGAGCACAGAAGGGCACAGGGACTAATGCTGAAACAAATGTGCCAGAAACATAAGAGGGAATTACAGTAAAAACAAAGCAGGAGCTAAACTGAAAGCAGCTAAAAGTATTAATATACCAGGATATGAAATCAAAGCATCCTCTCATTTACACTTGGTAATATTTATGGCAAAAAAACAAAGGTGGTATAGGATAAATGCTGTGCTCACGCCTTTAAAAAGGTGTTCCATCAGCCAGTGGGTGATATCACGAGCTACATACAGTTTGTTTTAAGTACTGTTTTGGATTTCCTTAAACATTTTAACAGTATCATAGGCTGGTACTTATATAGTGCTTTTCTACTCAAACTGAGCACTCAAAGCTCTTAATGCTACAAGCCTCATTCTCACAACTTGAATGCCTTTAAGTGCTATGTCTAGCATTCATCCACACACTCACACTGTGGCAGGTGCTTCAAGGGAAACTAGGGGTTCAGTAACTAGCCCTAGGATATCAATGTCCAGACTGGAGGGCCCAGGGATCAAACCATTCATTTTCTGATTCATAGACCACCCGCTCTACTGCGTGAGGCACAAGTAAAGAAGTCAGATTGTACAGCTATAATAAATTTATCCAAAAAACGACTTTGTATGCTAACCCTAAGGATTCTAAGTAATTATCTTTTTTTTTCTTTAAAAGAAAAAGTCTTTTTGCCTTAATTAGTGCAGTGAAGAGGAGGTAGGAAAACAGAGAGTAGTAGAGAGAGAGTGTGAGAAAAGATAAAGGGCCTCAGGTTGGAGTTGAATCCAGGCTGATGCATTTAGCCTGCTGGCATACAAGGCTAAATGCTAAATGCTCGAGCTGTGAGCCAAGGCGGCACTGGTACGTTATTATTTAAATCAAAATCAAATATCTGATTTACAGTGCACTTTAAGACTGAGAGCTGCGCTAACTTTTCCATTTAAACTTTTACGACACACCACCAGTCTAACCATTGCAGCTTGCACCAGTAGTCAGCAATAAATCAGACATTTATTAAGCCCGGTTATCAAAGAAGTTGTGTCTGCTGGACCTTCATATCTGATGCCAGTAAATGAAAGCTGATCGTGTTTGATCAGGGTTATCATATTTTTCCATTGCCCTAAAATTTAGCCAGGTTCAAATTACACTAACCTCCCGAATCCCTGCATCTTCATCTCTTCTCGTTTTACCGCTTGTTTCATATTGTCATGAAAAATAATAAAATAAAAAAAATTGCATCCTAAACAGTAGCTCAGGTCTCAGGAGGTTGAAGCTGTTCTGCTTTATAAAGTAGGTCATTGTTACTGCACACTGGATGTTGTTCATATATAGTGCTTCAGGACAAAGTAACTTAATTTGTACCAAGTTCTGGCAGTTGCTCATAAAAATTCATACGATCCATTTATCAGGTCACGATAAAAGCGCACATGCATTACGAAGGCAATTTTGTCTCAGTCATCCAGCTGTGCATTTACATTTGAGAACTTATATATAAAATGTACACACAGTTTTAAAATGAGAGTCCATCTTCTCTGCTGTGAATCACTGTGACATTGTACGCTTTAATAAGTAAAACCATATTAAAATATCTCATATCTAGAAAGATCTTCACACAGAAAAGCATCTTAGGGAGCATTTCGTCCTCCACAATCTTTAAATAGCCTCTCTGTGAATCATGGTTCATTCAAAGAAGACATTTCGGATTGTGTCACCGTTTCTGTGACTGACATGATGACAGCAGTAAACATGAAGATGACAAAAATGGGGATTGTAGGTGGTGATGGAATATTAATAAAATCTGTTTATTTTCTTCTAAGTTTATCATACTTGATGAGTCCAAATAATCTCAAAGAACGACAACAAAGAAGACTTTTGGCATGAATTAAGTTGGTCTTTTCAACTTGTGGAAGCTCATTTTTGCCTGTGATTTATTTTGGCGATAAGCATGTGTAATCCTACTTAACCGCGCTTTGTACTTTGCGTCTCTGTGTTTCATTAAAAATTCAAAGTCTTTAGCTCACCGTTTCATTCTTCATGATTTGTTTCCTGTGAACACTGACAGCTCACAGAGAACGTGATTGGTATGTTTTTATCTATAATGTGAAAGCAGGTAAAACTTCCACATTTGCCTCCTCTCTCTGTCTCAGCTGGGTAAGTCACCAGCTATACTTCTCCAAATGGTTCTTCTTTAATATACTTTTTTTTTCTCCCACACACAGTGAACATGTAATCTTTTGCAAATCTTTAGAAACGCTTACATTATTATACAAACGTCTTGAACCATAGTATTGGGAGATTTAATGCGTTTTAACTCATTTTCAGTCCAGCCCTCGTACATGAGGATGCCTGTTGCTTGTTAAGCCTCTTAACATTGACACTTGAATCATTTAAGCATAAAAAGACACCTAACCCACGGGATGAGCTAATATTGTGACTACACATATCAGACAACTTTAGTATCTTTAGGCACTTTGCTTGAGAGCCCCTTCAGGCGATCCAGCTACCGTTCACTGAAGGGTCTTCAGAAATGGTCTCAGTGGAAGCGTAGCTGTCAAAAAGCCATTCTAAAAGAAGGAAAACAATGAGAAACGACTGAGGTATCCGAAATTAGACAAGAACTGGACTGAAAATGACTGACAATGAGTCTTATGGAGTGATTAATATAAATTTAAATTCTAATTCAAATGGTTAAATTCGATTTGGTTCAAATCATCACCAATATGTAAAGATGAGGGCAGGAGAGGTACAACAGTGAGTGATCAATGATCAATCAAAATTGATGACATGATTCCCAACACCATTATGAACAATTCTATTCATTTCAATTCTATGTATATAGCGCCAAATCACAACAACAGTTGCTTCAAGGCACAAACCGAGAAGGCCCCAAGCATTTTGGCGATACTGGGAAGGAAAAACTCCCTTTTAACAGGAAAAAGACAGAAGAACAAGCTCTGGGAGGGGTGGCCATCTGCCGCAACCAGTTGGGGATGATTACACAGAACAAAGAAAACCTCATAAACTGCAATTCCACATACAGTATGTTGTCTATGTGCTGTATTATTTCACTGATCCATCCAGTGATGAATTCAAAGATGTCATAAAGAATGTGATGAAGGAAGCATGCGGTTGTTTGTTCCTGAGAGCCCGCTGTTCTTTTTATGTGTTACTCTATTGTGATTGTTTGACTGCTGCTACTGTGTTGAGGTATCTTGTGCAACAGATTTTGATGTCAGTGGGACCAAGGTATATTAA
>VOQK01018985.1:51645-61987 GCA_015052645.1 Benitochromis conjunctus
GCTGCATTTTCAGATGGTATTGCATGGTGGATCAAAATCTGACAGTACTTTTCTGTGTTCATTATGTCATCAATTTTGACAAGATCCCCCAACATCACTGGCTGAAATGCTGCCCAAAACCATGGCAGAGGCACCACTGTGTTTTACAGATGACTGCAGCATCATCCACACACAGATCTGAACCAAAACTGTAAAATTTGCATTCACCACTTAATGACACCTGTTACCACTGATTTTAAGCCCAATTCTTATGTAATTAGCATACCTCAGCCGCCTGTTATGTGTTGACACAACACTGGTCTCTTAAAACTTACAAGGACTGAAGTGAAAAAGCAGATAAGTCCAAAGAAGAAATACGGCCAAAGGCTACTTTAAAAAAGTCTCAGACTCCTTGGAAGGAAATAAATTGTAGTGACTTTCACAGTGACAGTGCTGTATATGGATATTCAACTTTTATCACAACTTTAATTGACAGAATAGACAAGAATAATTGTAACATAATATTAGAAGTGATTGTATAATCCATTAAAATAAAAAGAATAAAAAGAAAATTCCTAGTTTAAGATGTGTTTTAAGCAGCTTTAGTGGCTCTTTTCTTGAGTGCAGTAACCCATGTGGCAGGCTGGTGTGACAGTTAATGAAAGTATGGACAAAGCATAATTGTAGTGTAAAATGTTATGATTGTAGTTTTAATGTTTGACAATGTTGACAGTACTGTAATGAAAGCAGCCATTAATTATCTCTTTAAATGTCCCTGCATTTCTGACATCATATGCTAATAATGAAGCCCACCTATTTACCCTGTCTGTCTGTGACACGTTTTAACATGTGTGAAAATATGTCGTCAACAGAAAGTCATACAAAAGAAGAGCCTATTATGTCCTGCTAGCAGTCAAGAGCTGGGTATTTTTAAGTGGAACAATATAGATGTAATATAATTGTATAGGGAGGAAACTTGCTTTGTTGTTAAGCCCCAAATAAGATCCCCCAACGTGACAGAAATAATAAGACTTATTTGAAAAGCTCACAAAACTAAAACAACAAAAACTAACACCACGATTTTAAACAGTTTTCATTAAAAAGTAATGTGACCGTACAGGATTATATTAAATTTACTGACGATGATTGGTGCGTCAAATTAGTATATTACAATCCACATAAATAGTGCTAATAACAAAGTTTTGTCTATTGCATTCTAACACAAGGCACCCTCTCACAGTGTAAAACCTTTTCCTGTTATTAGCTTTGGATGTGAAAAACGGCTAAAACTGGAGGAGCTATAACTGAAGTGAGATGCTAATACAAAGGACTGAAACACAATTTTACACCCACAACTATTTCACTCCTCTAATTGTTTTTTTTTTACAGCACTGACTATAATTACCTTTTGCTTTTAAAATAAGCCATAATTTTAAAAGTAACTTCCGAAACTAGTAGTAAAGTGTTTTTCCAAGGCCTCTTCACGTTCAGAACACAGTGCGATTTCCATGAATAGTAATCTGCATATCACAGGAAATGCTGGTGTGATAGATTTAAACAATATAACAGTGTTTTCAGTATCTTTCTTTTCCTCATCATGATCATTATCCATGACCCAAATGACACCAAAAAGTATCAAAATATCTCATCAAAAAGCACATTGTCCACTCACAGAGATTGGTGATATATGCTGTGTATCATTGGTATTCATCTTATTAATAAGATTTGATCACAGGTTTGAGTAGGGGGCAGATGAAATTAAGATGGAAATGGTCTAAATACAGTAAGTGTATTGATTTACAGTGTGGTTTGTTTTAGACTTCGTTCATATCTGGCATATGGTTTGCTAAATTGGGATTCTTTGTTTTTGTTTGCTCCCTGACAGAATTTGTTTGGTTTATTTTAATGATTAATCATTTTTATTTATTTATGAGATTTTACGTTATCACTAAAAACAGGGATTTTTTTTTTTTTAATGTAACTCTTTCAGGGAGCGTGTCTCTTATGAAAGTTCTTGCACTTCCTTAGTTGGGGCGCCTGTTTTTCATTGCCACTCATCTGCAGAATAAAGCTCCAATCCTGAGCTCCACTTGTAACCAGCTTGTCGTCGCTCCTCGTGTAGTGCTGTCTCTCAGGCACAGTCTTGTCACTCAGTTTTTATATGTGTTTTGCCAGCTCGGTTTAACCTGTCATGCTTTTCTAACTTTACCTTGTCCACCTTAATCACAGTTTGCTCCAGCCTCAGTGATCTATCCTATCTCAGTCCCTTATGCAACTCTTATTCTTTATGGACTGCTGCAAACCCCTTGTTTTTGAGCTTAGCTTTGATTTGAAGAAACTCTTGGAGTTATTGATTTCCTTTTAAGAAACTTTTTTCTATGCACGTCACTTTGGAGTCCTTCTGGCAAACGTCTTTGCCCTGCTGGACAGAGAAAAAGCATTGTGTTGTGTTTTTATCATGCTTTTTTCTATATTATACATGAAATCCATTATTTATATTCCTTTTTATAGACTGCCAACAACATGTGCTCACGAACATATGATTTTAAGAAAATTCCACTGGACATGGAGTTGGTTGCAACAAACAGATGTATTCCCACCAGCTGTGGCGCTGTTTGCTGTATGAAACGTGACGCCTCTCTGTGTGCCACCAGTTGTTATTTTTTCATGCCTAGCTTCTCTGCAGGGGTTGAAGTGGAATTTGGCAGGTGGGGGAACCCTTTAAAGATCTGGTGAAGCCGTGCAGCGCTGGGAAAAGAATCACTTAGAAATGAGTCACATAATAATTTGTACTGGGAGCTCGAGTAGAGTTTCCTTTGACAATGGGCTGCGATCAGCTGACCTGTGGTCCTGCTGCTGCTGAGTTTAAGATTTACTAATCTTTGTGGACACAAATGAATTCAACAAGATAGAAGCAGATGTCATATGAGCCATAACACCGGCTTTTCAACACCTAACCAATATAAAGCCACCGGGGGGAACAAGTACAATTTGGCCAATGAAAATAAGTAGCATGATTAACCTAAATTTAAAAGTACTTTGAGCTGTATAAGTACCAGTCCTTTTGTCATTTTAACAAACGCAAATGCACTGCACCTTAAGAAAACATCAGCAAATAGAAGTGGTCAGTGGTCTGGTCAGTCTAGGTTAAGATAAAAGAGCAGCAGTAGTAGTAGCCACAATATTGTGCCAATAATAACAACTCATGAAGAGAAAGCTGCGCTAATGACGCAGATTTTTTTTTGAAGGCTGAAAAAGTCTTCCAGCTTGTAAGTGACATTTCCAAATAATTCATCTTTTGTGTTGCTTTCTTGTTTGTTGTGTCAGAGCAAGATGCATCATTGCTACAAATCTGTCTGTGAATACGGTCATGCAGATTATGTAAATAATGTCACTGTGATGTGGAACTGGAGGGTGAGACTGAAGGTTTTTGTTATTCAAATGCCAAAGATCTTTTTGACTCTGTCTCACACCCACATGTAGCAAAAGCTGACGGTCTGATTAAATCCACCTCTGATGATGAGGCTGTTGCTAAGGATGACTAATCAGCTAATTAATATGCAGATGTTTTGACCTTAGTGATGTATTGTAATGCAAAGCTTTCTTGTCCTGTGTATAAAAAGTTAGTGGCACTGTACAATGTTCTGTTTGTTTATGAGGACTAACACGTCTCATCTTGTGATGCTCTGTGTATGTACTTTTTCCCCCCCGCTTCCATGAAATATTCATTTGCTAAATCACACCAATGATTTTTAGACCAGGAGGTGTAAAAAAAGATGTGAAGATTTTCACATATGATCCATTTGAACTTTTACAGATGGGGGGGTGTAGAGTACAGCCTGAGAACTGCAAAGAGTTACTCACTGAGAGCAGATTGGGTCAGAGGGTAGCGTGTTTTTATGTGTGCATGTGTACGTGATGATCTGCACACATGCATGTTCAGACAGTTTTTCAGCCGAAAATCCCACTTTCTCTCCCACACGCCACCATAATGTCACACCCCACAAACCATATTTTACCCCCTAACATGCAGGGTTGTACTGCATCGCTCTCTCTCACTCTCTCACACACACGGACACACACAGGTATTCTGAGTATTCTCCAAATTACACTGTCCCACTTACACCACTCCATCTCATAGAGACATATGTCATTGATATATATGCCTGTGAGTGAGAGTGGACGTTCTTGAAGATGGAAATGGTACTCTGACATAAAAAATCATAACTCTAGTGCCACTGAATATTTCCCACAGCCTTGGTGTCCAAGTTGTCTTCACATAATCTGATCATGCACATGACCACATGTGTATTCTGAGTGCCAGGTCTCATAATGGAAAAATTCAAGCTCCCTGAAGCCTGACATGATAAAGAGGTCAGTGTTGTTGTTTTAGGCTAAACAGCTGTATTTGAAATGGGACAGTTTGGCACAGCTGAGAAATTTGACTTTAAATGTATAAGTAGTGAATGTCGGAAGCAAACGTTTGTGTGAATTAAGACAATACCCAAAGATAACATTTTAAGATTTAAGTGCTAAATTTAATTAACAGAAAATAATCCAAGGATGCCTAATACAAAAATCCAACTAGGAAACTTACTCAGGGCAACGGCAGATAATCTAACAAAGGCTGTGAGGAAGGACTATTTATACACATAAGGCGATAAGGCAAATGGGAGGGAAATGGATCAAGACTGGATAACGGGGTTTTCTAGATAATGACACAGAGACAGAGATGCAATAGACACAAGCTAACCAAGTGAAAACAGAAGTAACTAACTAAACACAGAAGCAAGACGCCAACCAACACAGAAATTTGATACAGAGTAATGTCTGTGAAGGTTCTCAGTCATCCAGGTCATCGTAGTCTAAGGAGCTTGGAAAGAAAAGCGTCTGGACTTCTTTAAGTTGCTTGAAGATGTTGAAGATGTTTCACCTCTCATCTGATAAATTTCTTCAGTTCTAAGGTCAAATGGTGGAGAGTCCCAGATTTAAGCCCTATGGGAGTGTCCCCCAAGAGGGACAAGAGGATCAATGTGGGTCCATGACCCTTTTGGGGGGATGAGAGGTGAAACGTCTTCAAGCAACTTAAAGAAGTCCAAACGATACAGAGTAATATTTGGACGGGGGATTAACTCAAAATACAAGGAAGTTGATATAAAAAACAAACTCTAAACACTAATAAAACCCAAGATCTAAACGTAGCAAAACTAAAGATTAAGGATCCTTGAAGACTAAATTGAGAGCACACAGTCAAAATTCAACCAGTCCGAAAATGACTAATAATGAGGAAGATGACGATACAAAAAAAGGAACTCAAACCCCAGAGATGATCATTAAAAGCAGACAGAAAAGTATGTGGAATTAAACAGAAACTAGGAACAAGAATAAAATGACTGAGTCTGTGGCACCACGACACACAATAACATAATCCTTTAACCATAAGAGTCTTACTTATAATTACAAAAGTAAAGTAAAACCCAAATGACAGCTGAACCTGAAAAAGCTTCAAACTAAGGGCGCCAAACAACAAAATCCACAGACCACAGCAGTATGTAAGCAGATGTATGACTGCAAAGGCAAGCCAAAGCAGTCGCTAAGAAACACTGAACATAAACATAATTTTGTTTGTTTACAAGAACACCCCACTGGGTGAAAGATTGGGATTTCACCGAATGAAGCCTTTAAAACTCTTAACCATTTACAGGAAAAACTGCCGGTAATACCTTAGCCTCGGGGTGCATTCAGAATCAAGCCAGCATTTATGTAATCCCTGTAAAATTTACAGAGATTTGTTTCAACTGCAGTGATGCTGCAGTTGTTTGTTCGGTGTGTGTGTGTGTGTGTTTTTTTTAAGTTATTGCTTAAATTAATTATCTTTTGCAAACATTAACATTTTCTTCTACGTGTAGTCAGGTTAAATCTGTTTTCAAACAATTCCATGAAAAATCAATCACTACCTCCCACCCGATGCCCTCAGAATAAGCTGATTTTGTTGTTTATAAACTAACAGAACTATATTTACTATATTTTTAAATTAATACTAAGACTATTTTCTAAGTTACAAGCCCTCAAAGTGCAAAGGGTTGTTGCCCTTTATAATTTGTGGTATTTTTATTCCAGTATTATTGAGACTATATAACTTCATAAACACAGAACATGTGTGCAGTGTCAGCGAGCAGATAAGGACACTGAACACAAGAGACACAGCAAGTGGATGCCCTCTGCAAAAGATTAGTGAAATGGGTAAAGAGGCATGCCACCTTATGGAAGACAATGAAGCAGCAAAATATGAAGAGATCATCCACTGATCCTGAGACCATCTGCGATCCAGGCCGTTCTGTGTGCTCACATTGTGAGGATTTATAAAAAAGTTTTTCAGCACCTAAAGATGTTTGATCAATGCAGTGTCTCCAAACTATCATATGTAACATATGAACAACACAATTTTTTCCCCATTTGACAGTGGTTTCATTTCACAAGTTTCAAAATATGACTATAATAGAAAATGCTTTTGACACACAGGAATCACAGCTAGAATAAAAGCCTGATGTTAAAATGTAGAAATGAGACATTTCAGATTTTATCCAGTTTTTTTTTGAGCTGCCATCTATCCCACGTAGTGTGACATGATTTGACATGACATGACTCAACTTTTAGGGATTTCTCTACTTCAAAGAAATTAAACATACTAATGCAGAAAGTTGCGTAAGGAGAGAAATAGTGATAAACAAAAACAAGATTGCAATTTGGTTGTACTTTCTAACTAATGAATAATCTAATGAACTTTTTTTTCCCCCCCTGGTTGATTTTATACGGGATTGTATGAAATCCTCCATGTAATGTGAAGAGATAGGAGAATCTGTGTGGGTGCTCATGAGATTAAGATGTAGCGGTAGAGTGTGCATGATTAGCGGTTAATAACACAGGTCCACACACCACATGTATTGCTTCTCTGATAAACATGCACTTAGTAATTACTACCAAGTTCTTATTTACCTTTATAAATAATAAGGTTATTGGCCAAAAAAAAAAAAGAGAGAGAGAGAGAAACAGGTTTCTTTTGATTGCCTTAGAATTAATATCTGGGAATAAATATGCTTTAAAAACTACCCCAAGGACAGATTGTACTCTAATGGGCTGCACATCATCTCCAACTATCATCTTCAAAATTGCAGCATCACATGGTGGGTTTTCAGATCCAGATGGCTTTAGGAGAGGTAATCTCCCTATCAACTGCCCGACTATACTGACAAACACGCCAAAGAGCATGTCTGGATCCACCGCCAATTCTCTGTTGACACAAGTGGCCTTAACCTCACTAGAACACTCAATCCTGCACAGCAGTTCAAAACTCTGCACAAGCCGTCAGTTTAAACAAATATTTTGCTTCTTTTGCTTTTCGCAGTTTTGCTCGCTCATGAAATGAGAACATGGGGCACACGTTTAAGTAAGACTTACTTTATAAGTTGTACTGTGGTAAGTGTTTTGGCTGCTGCATTGCTAACATTTCATAGTGTCTGATACATCCAGTTCCTTCCTATGTTATTTTAGAAACCATGACAATGGAAAAATCTACCATGTCCTACTTACTAAGTGATTCATGCATATTTATGCATATTTATGAAGGTGTAATCCCATTAAACATGGCGGTATGTCTCCACTGAGGACTATTTTGAATGCATCAACATTAAAAAGCCACTTTTCTAAATATGCAACCTTTATGTCTTTGAGAGAATACAAGCAAAGGTTTCAGGCTTGAAAATGACACTTAGCACACACATCACGCAGAATGTTAATGGAGCAGATTACAAAGCAATAGTGTGTTATTGCTGGATGATGATTTAGTTCTGTTACATGTCCAGAGACAATGGCTAGCGCTCAACCCCTTTCAAAGGCCTCATCTTTGATTTATCAGTGAAAACAGTATTAATAGTTTCTTTATGACAGCCATCCATGTTAGTCAGAAGTATTAGAAAAATAGAAAATTATTTGCTTTATGTTCTGCACCACCATAGTTATATCTCATATGGGTTTGTCACACTGATTTTAGCTGTTTGCTCACTTTTACAGCAACATCAGAATAATCTTGAGAAACAAACAGACATGCCTGACAATCAACAGCTTATTACCAAAAGTTTGGGTTGAAAAAAAGTTTGTGGACCGTTTTAAATGTATAAATAGCATTATATTCACATAAAGGGGGTTGGGGAATGCTGTGCACCAAGATCTGGGATGGATGGATAGATGGATATGTCTAGTATCTCTATTAAATAATAGCATCTACCTGAAACCAGTCAGTCCAAAATAGGGAAAAATAATAGCACAAGTCTTATGTGAAAGTGCACAGTTAATTTAGACTTACTGATTTAACAGAACATCAGTGCCACTGAGTTTAATATAATCAGTTATGAACAAAATCAAATGCTGATGAGCAAATCACAGATAAATGATCTATTACGCTTTGCAAATATTTTATTGGAAGTTTAGAAACAATTAATTGTATTAATCATAAATAGTTGAGTGTAATATCGATGATACTGATAAAGACACCACTATACAAATGTTATTGAAGAAAATCTTGTTTAAATTAATGAGTCTTTATGGCCCCGTTTGTCGTTCCCATTGGACTTGTATTCATCAGATTGATGCCAGCACTTGTTATGACGCACATGAGCTCCATAGAGCACCAGGAGGTAGGCGCAGACTGATGGGTCCCAGGATGGAAGTGGTAGTCTGAAATGTAAATTTAACACAAGCCTTTTCCCAGTTACCAACTCAGACAAAGTGCGTATGTGTTGAAATTTCAGGAAGATGATGTAAAAATGTGGGCTACAATATTATGTGCTGTTCCTGGCTGAAGCCAATATCCTCTTGGCTGGTAATCGAAAGAGACACTAAATAGTAAACAGGATGGTTTATGAGGGTGGCAGATGAAGCACAAAATTACATACTGAGCTTGCTGTCAGATATATCAATTTTTACCAGTCTCTTAAGTGGAACAGTTTGCACTTTGTGGGAGAAACTTCAATGACAGACTTGATAGAAAAGTGTGGTAAATTTACACCAACGACTTTAAGCATAAATCAGAAAACCAGTTGAGGTGGTTGTGATGTGGCTTTTTAGTCTTTAAACTCATGCAGACATCAATATCAAGAATATCATTGACTTAATGTCTATTTTTAATTACTTTCAAAAACTTTAGGAGGCATTACTATGGGAATCTAAAGCTGTAGAGCACCTACAGTCAAGTTTTCATAAATGGCAACCAAATCAGTGCAATCAAAACACAAATTCACACCAGGAGCTTTTCATTTGAGCTCATTGCAGCTTTTATGTACTCAGCCTGTTGTTTAACTGTCTTTAATTTACCGCAAATTGTATAACGCATGCAGTACTTTGTCTTCTTCTTAAGAGAATAGCTCTCCAGGCAGCTATCACTGTCTATTGTTGGCATCTCATTTGGATGAAGAGGCAAAAGTGTGCCAGCTAATGTGACAATCGTTCCCTTTTGAATGAAAAATTTCCAATTGTTGCCCCCCACAAAAAAAGGCAGATGTAGCAACTTTGCATGTTGCTTTCCTCACAGTATGTAAATATAGCATTTTTACTAAAGTAAAAATTACATATTATTAAGTGTACAAGATTAAGTGTTCAGTTTAACAGCTGCTTTGAATGAGATGAGTTCATCAATGTGTGGTTTCATGTAGTATTGGGGAAAATCTTGAGCCACCTCTCATTTATTTAAATTTGCTTCCAAGGAGCCAGATTTTCTTTAAAGGTGGTCTTGAGTAATAGTTCTCCAGGTTTTCTGAAGATCATTCAATGTTTTGGTTTTTGACTCATTTTTAATCCAGTCCTTTTACCTGACTAACTTCAGATGAATGATCTTTTTCTTTGTTAAGCCACCTATTGACCTGAATGATTTAAGCATAACAAAGCTAGCTAACTCAAAAGAAGATACAAAGTATCAAATGATAAACTTGGTATATCTAAGCATGATGTGCTGTGTGTCTTTAAAAATTTTGAGGAAACTGGACAAGTGGAGGACAAAATAAGTGGCAGGCCTAAAAACTTGTGACATCTGTGGCAGATGACCAGCACTTAAGACTCATGTTTTAAAGAAATAGGGAACAAGTCCAGCAAAGACCTGATACACAACCTGAAAAATCCATCTGGCCCTGTTGTCTCAGTAAAAGACTGGCTGTCCCTTCTATTCTTAATGAAAAGAACATCATCCATCATCCATCCAACTACAATCATCTGTAGTCTAGAAACCTGGGCAGGAAATAGTAAACAGAGATGGGGCATAGAAGCAGAAAATGAAAAATGGAAGGGACAGTAACTGTGTGTGTGTGTGTGTGTG
>VOQK01018990.1:17077-32045 GCA_015052645.1 Benitochromis conjunctus
CTGTTTCACAAACCATCCGTGTAAGCCATGACACTATAGCTGACACGAGTTGCACGATTTGTAAGTTAAAGCTGTTCAATTATCTCTCGCTACCTGTTGCTCCTTTCAATATTACCTCTCTGTAGGCACCTAGCATGCAGCATGATTGAAAGTAATGAAATTTAAATAGCTTTTTTTTTTTTTTTTTTTTGCAGTGACACCTTTACGCTTGTACAAATAATCTCGGACTTCATGCGTAAAGTCAGTTTTATTTATACACCCCTATACTGACTAAATGTGCCCCGTCTGTAAAGCACACGATACCCTTTATGCTTTAGACTTTGAAGACGTGCCCCCGTCTCATAACCCTTCCTCACTGAAGAGGGAGTAATGAGTGTGCTCAGGCCTCAAACTCACTGAAAAACAAACTTGGTATTTAAAGTGGTGCTGTGGAACTTTTTTTTTAAAATAAATTATGTAGAGCCATTTACATCAAAGAGATTTGTAGTCATTCTTTAAATAACTCCACTTTTATGAAAGATATGGTAAAAATGGACTCTTATTAGATTAGGGAGCACCTTTTCCACTCTAAAGGCTCATGAGTTAAAATTGTACAATTTTATTAAAACCAAGGCCACGGGAGAGATCACAGTGAAAGAGTCGGTGTTACTGAAGTCTTAATACTTTTATGGAAGTGAATTTGTGAAAATAACCTGCAAACAGCCATTGGGGGAGTTTTTCTTGACTCAAAGACATCTGAATTTCTTGCGTTTGCTTTAAGGTTTCTGCCATTTACCATGTAAATGGCTGCAGACGGATCAAAGTCAGTGAGTGTGGGAAGACGGTCACCTGTTAACATAAGTGGCTGGCTTTAGTGCTCAGTATTGGTGGCGAGTTGCTTATCATTAGTTTTACTTTAAAACAAATGCAAAGCACTGCACAGCAGTTTATTGTGGATATATTAAAGGAAACACTCTGTAGTGGAGAAAAATTAGGAACAACAAGCACCAGCTCTTCAAACTCTCGTCTCATATTTGCAAACTCTAAATAACAATACCATCTGGGATTATAAAATGTGCTTCATAATACATAATTTCATTTCAGTTTACTGTTGATTTTCTATCATGACCAGCTTCTCTGTGAACACCAGATTTATAGGTCTTGGGTCTATGATAACGCGGTGTATCTGGCAGTATACTTAATCACCTGTGGAAGCTTACTGTTTTAAAACTCACAAGTAAAAGCATTTGATTAATTGCCTCTTCTGATATTCTTAATGTGTACACACTGATGTACACAGCTAGCCACCTTCTATTGCCCCTGTTCTTCTTGCCGAAGGCTCATGCGACTGTAGTGTGTGTGTGTGTGTGTGTGTTGTGTGCTTTTCTCTAAGGCCGTACCAGGAAATACTTTGTGCCAAGTTGTGTGGTTTGCTAATCAAAACTCTGATCTTCCTTCCATTGTCGAGCTGTCTCATGCTTTTGTCCTCACTCTGCTCTCTTTTGCTGTTTTGGTGGACATGGACATTAAATGTTAAGTCATTACGTAACTAAGATGGAATAATTTAACCCAGTGCTCAGTGCGGTTTCCAGTTCTTTTAGTGAATGCTTTTGTTTTTTTATTGATGTTTTCCATATTTTCTTTTTGACCTCCTGTGGTACATAAATGTGTGCACACAGGTTGGAACGCTGCGGTTCTGTGGCAGCACCGAGTTCTCCGGAGGCCTGTGGGCCGGAGTGGAACTGGACAAACCAGAGGGGAAGAACGACGGCTCGGTAGCAGGCGTTCAGTATTTCACCTGTCAAAACAAACATGGTAGGTCACGCCTCGGTGCTTGAAAGCAAACGCAATGAGCGACACAACTGCTCCCTTATTTAGATTACTAACTTGGATTATCAACTGTGTAAGCTCTGAAAGTGTAGCGTTTCTGTTTTGAGCCCATATTAAATGGTGTAATGGTACAAAGCAAACTTGACTGATCAAACAAAACACGATTTTTTTTTATGTGTTCTCCTGCATGCAGACGTGAGCAGCAACACACTGACTGCGGTTTATATAGTAAAATAATCGTTTCCTGGACCTTTTAAATAGTCAGTTTTTCAGTGGTGTCTAATCTAACCATAGGAAAAAATATTTGACCTTTAGGCCAAATGTCAGTAAATTCAATCTGTTTTCAGCACATAAACTGAGTCTTGGCACAGAAAATCTCTGTCATGCTGCCCTTTTATGTATTTAGATTATCCTCATTGTGTGTCTCATCAGTGATCATATTCTCACTTGGTTATGCTTAAAGCCTTTTTTCTACTTTTATAGGAATTTTTGCTCCCCTGTCGAAGATAAACAAACCTTTGGAAAGACATAAAACCAGCACTACAAAGACGTCTACTCCCATGCGTCCCCCTCGTCGCATCGACCTGTCTCGGATTACTTCCAAGATTAACACAGGTGAGAAACAAGTGATAAAAGTGTTACTGGTAAATTCAGATAATCAGTGTTGGGTCTGCAGTCCGCTTGATATTGTTTATAGAACCTTTTAATTTGTAGATAGAAGTCACAGCAGTTGTATGACGTGTCCGTTGAGCGATCTTTGGTTTGTTTGTATGTCGATTTATGGTTTCGTTCGTATGACTGAAGTTGTGCTCAGGTCCTGACCGACTCCCTTAAACAGTGCGACAAAGACGGTGAGAGTAGCGTTGTTTTTGAAATTAAGTCTTACTTTAGGCTCTCTGCCATAAAGTACTCTAATAAAAAAGGCTTAAATTGATCAAAACCTGAACTACAAAGACAGTGAGCCTGACGAGCTGGGTGAGCCCAAGGGCAGGGATGTGTGTGAACTTTTATTAGAGCAGGTGAAAAAGATTTTACAAGGGCAGGCATTTCCTCATGTCACAGGTACTAATGTACAGTCCCCTGGATACTTCATGTCATATTAAAAAAATCAAAAGAACAGTGCTAACTTCATAGAAAACAAATGTTTTCAAGTGACAGCATTAGTCATTTACACAGTCCCAAATACATTATTACTGAAGCCAGGGAAATATCAGAGCCCTCTCACTTGAGGGGGTTTAGGACAATTGAAACAGACTTCATTGTTACTCCGTTTAAAAGTGCTGAAAAAAGTGTTAGCCCACCATTCTTTAATGGTGAAATAAAATGCATGATGTGTGATTTCGGTGATCATAATCTCCCTCAGTTATGTAACTAATATCATAAACATTTAAAAGTTAAAATATATTTTCAAAATGGAGTTTAATTTCTCAAAACATAGAGGTAATAACATTCACCAGCAGCATAATATTGCTGCTGCGTTGACTCTAAGCATTTATTTATTGGCGCATTTTGATGTATTAAAGACTGAAGGCAAAAACTAAATTGAATTCAATAAAGGTAAAAGACTGAGGGTAGTCAAAAAAAATTGCAATGCAGTCCAATAGCTCAGAGTGAAGTTTGGTTATTATAGTACAGTGTCAGATGATGTTGTGGGACCAGATGATTGCTGGTTCGTAGATGGAGCCGCTGCTTTATTTAACCAAAAATCGAAGAAGTGGCGTTTCTGTGAAGAGAAAATAACAGGTGAGCTTTAATTTTAGCTGCATTCATGGAGTCGTCTGCATTATCTGATTGGTCAGTTAAATGTATTTGAACGTTATACCCAGTTTTCATCACTTGAGTAAAGTCAGACCAGAGTAGTAATAAAGAGGCATTGCCAAGCTGTCATGGTTGCCTCCACTAATGTTGTCTTGCACAAAAAGCAATCCAGATGTTTATTGGCTTTGCTTCTCTTTAGTCAAATATTTACTTGTCGTTTTCGTATTTGTTGTAGATTTTGTAGTGACACACTCCATTCTACATCTCAAAATTGATGCCCACACTGACGTGAGGAACTTTTAGCCCACTGTGGGAGAACTAACTCACCCCACAGCGTTCAGATGATGACTTCAGCCTCTCTTTTGTGCTAAAAATAGTCCTTCTCAACTTTCCTACCCTGTATGAGCCATGCCACTACATGGATGGATTTATTGCATCTGTGCTTTCACAGTAATCTTATTAATCTTATTCTGAATACCTTGAAAAGTGGATTCTGAACCAATGCCAAAAAATACGGCAAAAATTGCTGACTGCTCACGACTTGGTGCTCTCAGTCTTCGGATGGTTCCTCACTTTGACATTTGCAGTCCAGTCACTGCACCATTGTAGAAGCCGTGTCTTGGTATGGTTTTTGGGTTTTGCTACCCACACGGCTTATAGCCGTATCATTGTGGGTGGTGTAATACTCTGAGGTTTTGAAGGCCACTTGAACTGGACGTGATTGGAATTGCAGACCTGAGAGGCCTTTAGAATTCAGTGATTGATAGTCCAATTAAACAGGATTTAATAACTATGGCATAGACAGGCTGGATAGGCTGGCAGCCATTCATCACAAAGTGCATGAGTGTTTTGTGTACCATGCAAGGCATGTGAGGCCATGTGTGTCTACAGCTTCATACAGCCCAGAGAACTAGACTAATTTATGACCACACACTTAGTTTTCAGGGCTTTGTCGAGCCACCTGTGTTACTGTCCCATTGGATCTGCAGCGCAGGCTGCTGGCTCGTGTTTATCCATAGATTGAACAGGTCTTTGTGGAAGTGCCTTGTCTCGCTAACCTGCGGAGACAGACACGGCAGAATGCCAGGCTGGCCCCTCTTGGAGTGTGTCAACTGTAACTCAGGCCTCAAAGGGTGGTGAGAACATAGACAACTGCACAAAGCCACCTCCGCTTAATTCATAGAGCCTCAGTCTGTGCTGCAGTCTGCCACTTGAAGTGAATGCCACTATGTGGATGTGGAAGGGATAGATAGCTCTATCTACCAGGAGGTCCCTGCAAGCTAAAGGTCAAGTGACAAGAAATGTTTGGTATTCTGAGTTGGAATGTAGTCTCTTCTCTGCAGTTCAGAGGAAAGACACAAACTCTGTCTCTGAAGGGAGCATTTCCCAGCTCCCCCTAAATGTTAACTGAAATGGCAATCAATAAATACCAGGTTGATTTGAGATTTTTCTAATGACTTTTCAAAGAGCAATGTAAAATTTAAACACGGGCGTCCTGTTGGTGACTAGAAGGAAAAATGAGACAGTTTTATGTACCTGTAGGATCCTCATTAGAAATTAAATGTGTTTATGCACACAGATGTTGTTTTATATTGTCTGGTATGAAACTGAGTCCCTCTGTTTTAGATGTATTTATAGTAAGGTTTCAGTGGTGTACTGTTTCACAGTATGCTATGTATGAAAGTTTGACCATGTCTTTAGAGCTTTTTGTCTTGTTTGCCTGTCACAGTCACCACGTGCACTTCTAATGTGGTTTAAATGTTATTTATGATGCTTTCAAAGGTTCTAAAATTATTTTTAAAATGTATTGTTACTGTTGGTAATATCCATTCAGTCAGTTTTCAGTTTTAAAAGCCGGGGATCAGACTGTCAAGTCCCTGTCTTCGATTACTCCCTCATCCACAATACACTGGATCCCTACTGTATGGCTCCTTATGCTCACAGGGGGGTCCATCCCAAGTGGCTCATTTGAGCTGGGTTTGGCTGGGCCCAGAGGGAAGGCCTGAGCACCAGCCGGTCACCAACAAGCGCACCCTCCAGGTGTGACCTCCCTGCTTTGGCCGGGGTGTCTTTCCCCTGCCCAAAGTATCTAGGTCCCTTTTTGTCTCCTGCACTGCATCTTTATTCCTTCTGGAATCCCCAGACAAGGTTTTTCAGGCGTATCCAACTGGAAAGAGACCCCTGGACACACACAAGGACACACAAGAGGGATCATGTCTCTCAGCTGGCTTAGGAATGTGTTTTTTTAAGAGCTGAGGGTCTGGATGGGGAGGTCTGGCCATCTCTCCTTAGACCGCCCCTGTGACCCAGGCCTGGTTAAGCAATAGAAAATGGATATGTGGATGGAGAACGGTGTACTCTTTATGATATTTTCTCAGATTGATATCACACCATAAAAATAACAAAGTGTTGCATAAACAGTAGATATATTTAAAGTCAGCAAACAATATACGAGGCCTAAAATTAGTTTGTTGCTATAAACTTGTTAAAACACAATTACACGTACTTCTGCAACAAATGCTGTTTTTCGGTTGTGTTGAATCAGTCTAAGATTCCTTTTGAAGTTCTTCGGTGTTCACTGTCATTTAGGCCTTTGTGTGCACACAAGTGCTTGTCTCAGCATGTTTGCATGGGATTTTTTTTAAATATTATTATAATTTGATTGTGTGTTGCAGTAAATGAAAAGTCAGCTTCAGTATTCTTGTATCATTTATACTCTGCAATGTCACGCTGTCCTGTATTTGCATTTCTTCACTCCCGTCCTCGTGCTTTATCTTTTCAGTGTAGCATTTTTGGCTCTGCCTTTAACGCAGCGCTGCACTGTGTGTCTTCAGAGCCTCCCCATTTGAAATTCTCTTTATTTTGTCTAATTTGTTAGACTTCATAAACTGCCCTTCTAGGGCTCAAATCAACAAACCCAAATCTTGGTCGACTGAAATCTTACCTACTCTTCAACCACTTGATCTACCATCTGTGAGGGTGGGTGATGAAAAGTTCACACTTGACTTTTTGGCCATTTGTTTTAACAAAGTGCAGTCTCACCAGCAACCAGCAAACTAATTGACAGCTGGTGTCAGTTTGTTTGGAGTGGACTCAGAGTACAAGTTCAGTTCATTTAAACACTAATTAAGCTAGTTTTGGCGAGTTCACAGTTTCAACAACGCTGCTTTTTTTTTTTTTTCTTCTTCTTCCTTTTTTTGACTGGTAGATTGTTCGCCCTCCTGCCAGAAGTAATGCGGGCTATTGATGCACCACTTTTCTCCACATGAAAGTAACACTGGCAGCTGAGAATGAGCATATCAACCGGTTGATCCTGAGACTACAGCCCCGTGTGTTTTGCACAGGGTTTGCACAAATTTGCTTGACATTTGTCCATTTGGAGGGCTGCTTTACATACAAAGAGCTCCACCCGTGTTGACAAAGCTCTACCTTTGTTGTTTTCAGTATAAGTGCTTTTATTTTTTTTGGCAATCAGGTTGCTGAGGCACGTCCTTAAACGGATACAGTGTGACACCAGTGCAGATTAATCAGTCAGATTGATGGCTTCCTTAGTTCAGCCAATTTAACCTGTCAGACTAGACAGTCTCACTGCAATTTCCAGCTGTCAATATGGCTTTTATTTACCAAGCTTGCTATCTGATTAATAATGCTCTTGTGTCTCTTTTGTGTGTGTGTGTGTGTGTGGGTTGAAAGGTTTGTCTCCTTCTGTTAAAAACAAACCTGATAATCAAAAAAGTGCATCTGGTCCTCATTAAGACACAGAGGGTGACGCCTCAATCGTAAAGACAGGTACTGGACTTAGAGCTGAGCTGGCTTTAATGCACTTCCTATCTGAGAATGTAGTGTGGGAATGTATTGAGCTTTAGTTGAAGCTGGGGGAATTGTTCAAATCCCACTTCCTCATCTACGTCTGATAAGTAGTACACCTTAATACTTGAATCCAGCATCCTGCTCCATCTGTGTAAGTGTCTCTGTAAACAAAATACTGCCCCTTGTGAATTAAAGCGATGCTTTTAATAAACAATTGTGTGTAAAGCATAAGCAGGTGCTGCATAAATTACTCCATACAGCGTCCTCTGTGCGTGAAGCATGCACACACAAGTGACAGAAACAACAACTGTTTCTTTTTTCTTTTTTCTTTTAAATCAGTGCTGAGACAAACTACAATTGAAAACAACATTTGGGAAAGGCTGAGAAGTTTCTCTCACATTTCTTTCCATGTTTCAATTACTTTGTAGCTGAATCGTCCCTTCTTAAAGCAGTCTGGCACCGATTTCATCAATTAGCTTCCAAGAGTCGGGCACTTAATGAACTAATGGCCTGTGAAGGTCTGTGAAAGTTAAAAGCTTAATGAGGTCCCGCGTCCAAATAGCTTCTTAAGAGCGAAATCGGGCATCCTTGTCTTCCATGTCATTCCCGTGTTGGGTGGGGATTAGCATGTTGGCCTTTAGTTGGAGCTCGGTAATGGTACATGCAGCTGCAAAAGACCGAGCTCGCTTGATGTGTGCTGCGTTAGATTGATGTGACACAGCTGCTTTTTGTATAGCCAAAAAATAAATAAATAAATAAAGTGGTAATTGCCAAGATCCTGCTGCTGTAGGCACTGTCACACTTGGAAGAATAAAATGGAAAATGAATAATAGACTGAGCTTCATTATCTCAGTGGCATTAGAGTTACTGATATAGGTCCAAATGGAGAGATGGTGGATTCATTATTAAGAGGAGAGGCATGCATTGGGTGCCGTGTGATTTTTAGATAAAGTGGATAACAATGTAGACAGCTAATGTCCCAGCTAAGCCTAGATGCAACAGTTAAAAAGGCATTTTGATTTGTGAGCAGCGTGTACATGGCAGTATGGCTGACTTGGTGTGAATTAATTATCAATGTGAGCTTTTGAGTTTGCTTTGGCCATTTCATGGTTCCTTTTTCTTATTTTCTTGTTTCTGCATTGCACCCACAGGCGTCCTCTCCCGCTCTCTCTCCTCGTCGTCGTCTTCGCTGGACTCTCGACAGGGACCGGGCGCTCGACCCCGTCCGCTGCCCAGGCAACGGCTTCCTGCCAGGCAACGAAGGGAGCGTGTTTCCCCAAGTCCCAGAACAACACCTTCACCAGCCCTCCGCTCTTCTACTGCAGCAGTTAATACTGCAGGTCTAATTATCTCATAGTACTGTATTTCACGATTTCCCATCATTAAGCAGAATCAGCCGCGTGAAATTGAGAGAAATGATGATCAAAGTTGACAAATGGTTTTCCTCTCCCTCGCAGGTTTTCGAAGCCGAACCCCCTCAGGTAGCAGCTCCCTGTGTGATGGCTCTGAGGTGCGCCTCGGGGAGAGGGTGCTGGTAGTTGGTCAGAGAACTGGTGTTGTCCAGTTCTATGGAAAAACCAACTTTGCTCCAGGTCAGAGGTTCAAACACACACGCTCCACATAAAAGATGGGTTTAACCTCTGAGTCTGAGAAGTGAAGCCATTGTGGAAGAACCGGTGGTGACCCGTGTTGTAAAAATCAGAATATATGAAATCTGCTGAACTGTGATCTCACAAAACCCACTTGTCGTGTTTTTACAGCTAAATTATTAAAGATAGATATTATTAAATACAATATTAGTTGTTCATCTTTTAAATTATAAACCTATTAGAGTCATAATAAACGATAAAGCAGAGCATGATTTACAATGTGTCTGATTTGTACGTGACAAGTCGCTGAGCATGTCCTTAGTTTCTCAGTCCAACCCATCCCTGGATCGAGGCTTCAAAGCAAGACTAACCAGTGGATTCAGCGTTTGATGCTGGCATTTATCACATCAGCTGCAAAGCACATTAATCACATTCTGAAATTATTAAGAAAAATATCTTTCTCAGCTTATGAACTCATCATCTTTATTCACAAATTGTAAGATGTTAATTCGTGTGAGCTTTCCAGCGTAAATGATCAATGTTCTCAATTAATGTTCCTGTGGTTTGAAATGCCTTTGCTGTGTCAAAGGAGGCTGGCATGGCCAGGATGCACCCAAAATGTTGTGTGGTGACACTGCCACAATATTGTGGGCTGAGATATCTGCAGTGTTTCACAGAAGACAAGATGACCGTTTTAGTTGGAGAGGTTGAGATGCTCACTCTGTGCATTTGAATGAAATGTCAAGGAGTCTTTTACAGTCTTTATTTGACACGGGTCAAATGCGAAACATCACTGCAGTGACTCCAAAGGATGCCTTATTGAGAATAAAAACTAATTAGAAAATGCAAAGCTACAATAACTCTGGGTATTGGATAAAGATAGGATGGCTGATAAAAGTCTCATTGTTGAGGAATTTCCTTAACAAAGTACTGTAAGTCAACGGCAGTGGTATTGTGTTTCATGTTGTGCAGCTTTTCTTGTCTGTTCAGGCGACAACAGTAAACATTTCTATCCTGGTATCCATGTATATGAATGAATAATAACATACTAAGGAAAATGTGTGCTTGGGCTTTTAAACAAAATAATGGAATTAAGTAGAAAAAACATTTTTGGGTACATGACACCTTGAATTTGAAAAGAACTTTAACAAAGAAATCTTAAAAGCCTTAAATATTAATGATCCTTTTAATAAACCATGCCTGTCCTTACTTTGCCGTTTTCAGGACGGTCATAAAGAATTAAAGTTACCACAGTTTTCTGTTGTTTAATGTGCATGTCCTGCATATAAGTGATATTCTGGTATTTTTAGTGAGTAGTTTGGGTTACACTTGTTGAAACGCAACCAAAGAAAGGACTAACATGATGGATAAAAGACCACCTGCTCAAAAATTAAAACCAGAGTTTTTGGGTTTCACAGGGAAGTAACATGAATAAATGAACCCAATCAAGAAGAAGCAGTTTTGTCTTGAATTGCTGAACTTTGGGCAACTTTTGAGATTTCGTTCTCTGCTGATGACTCACACGGACGAAGATAAAGATAAAGTGAAGCTCTGTTATGCTCTTGTCTTTCACCTTGGATGCACTCCTCTGCATTCTCATTCCCAAGGTATTGCAGAGGGAATCCTTGAGTTCAACTGAAGATACATGGCGAAAAAAATTAGATCTGAAGAAGCTGTTGCTGAGCAAAAAGCCACTGAAACCCAAACAGAAAACAGCTCACAGCATTCATTAATATTTAGGTAGCAGTTCTGCCCCAGCTCCAGTCATGTATGAATAAATACTAATGTATCTCACAGCACCCAGGATCACGTTTGAAGGGATTTCAGTCTTAAGTTTCCTTTGATACTCTTAAATCAGTGTTAGCGATGCTCTGTTATCTCACTGCACTGAGCGCTGCGCTGCCATACTAAAAGCACGAGCAGCTGCTCCTGCTGGAAACTTCACAGCAGATTCGCTTATTTTTAGCATTCTGGCTATACCTTCATCTGGCACTTGCGAGGTGTGTTAAAGCCCTCGTAAAGAGAAAGGAGAAACATTGTCTGAACTTTCTGGCTCACATTGATGAGGAATTGCATCATTTTACAGGACAGTGACTGAAAGTTTAAGAGCTAAACAGTTATTTATACAGGAGCTGCCTGAAATGGAAGTGAAATATCAGCTCTGCCAAATGTCCTAATTTAAAGCTAACTCTCCTATTCAGAGTTTTCTAATGTAAGCATGAATTGACATGTGAATGTCTCTGTGAAGTAACTCCCCCTCCAACACGCTGTAGTTTATTTATTGTGGATGTATTAACCATGTCTGTGGTTCCCACATGGTGTACCTTGAGCTAGGTGTAGTGATTTTTGTGTCAGTCAAATATCATTATAGCTATTAAAATTAAATAATAAAATTGTGTGATGATGAAATCGCACAAAACCAGGAGGAATTACTGTAAAGCTCCCTGTTTTATGGCGTCAGCCGAGCCAAGGATGCCACTGGCCAGAAGAGTGATGTTGGGATGAGTTAGTTAATACTAGTAAGCAAATTAAAGAAACACTTGGAAACCAAATAGCCTACTTAGAGAAGCTTTGGCTACTGTAAAGCACTGTATTTGAGCCATAGGAAGCAGGAACATTTGATTTTTAGGAAAGCTTCTGTTAACAGGCTCAGCAGGCTCAGGGGGGGCAGCCAGAGCGAGAACCTTACATCCGGTGAAAAGGATGATGGGAGCGCACCATAACATAAGAGCAGTTGTTTTTTTTCCATCATTCAGTCATTTAAAAAAAACAGGTTTGGTGTGGCCAGTGGCCGGCAGAGAACACAGTATAAAGTCTTTGGTTGTGATGTTTTATTTTTAAGGTGCGCTCCTCATTCACGCCTGTTGACGGTGTTGATTTCCGGTCTCTCTGTGCAGGACTCTGGTTGGGCATCGAGCTGGACAAGCCGAGTGGTAAAAACGACGGGTCAGTGGGAGGGGTGAGGTACTTCACCTGTCCACCAAAACATGGAGTCTTTGCTCCATCGTCTCGCGTTCAGAGGTGAGTCCGGATTCTTTAAGGTAGCTTTTCTTCTTAAGATTAACAGTCGCTGTTTGGTTTTTGCCAGCGGTCATGCACAGGGCTAAAAACAGATTTGTCAAACAAGAATGTTTTCTAAATGATTAAAAACTTGAGAGCCGATTTGATGGTATGAATTTGACAATAGGCCCCAGAAACCCAGAGGTTGCTTTTCATTGCTTTCATCAATACATTTGATGGCGCTAATGAGCTCCTCTGACAGTGTCGTTTGTGTAAGTACTGACATATTTGATTTTGCCCTCTGTGCAGCTAACAGTGCTTCTCTGAACTGGTGATTAACTCGAGTCTGAGTCGTCAAACGTGGAGCCCAAGGCACTCTCCCAGCATGACTTCTCTGTTTAATGTTTCACCTAGTAATGAGCCAGATGCCATCATCTCTGCTTTTAAATATTGATTATGGATAATGGATATGTGAAAGTGGTTATATTTACCCACCAGTTTGTTAAATGTACAAACGAGACATCGCTTTGAAATGCTGCATTTATTTAAATCCGAGGCAGGTTTTTATTAGTGACGTGTTCTCACGCTAAATTCATATTTTACCGCTGAGCCTGCAAGTGAAAGTGCAAACGGCCATATTGTCTGAATGTAGTTTAGGTGGAGTGCATTGCTTGTGCAATACTGTCGGATAAGCAGCGTGACATGTTTCATCTTCATTTTTTTATCCTAATGTTTGATGAGCTTTAGGAGTTGTTTGCTCTTGTACCCCTGATTGTCTTTAAAGTTATGGAACAAAGTGTGGGATTGCTGTTCAGATGATCTCACACAACAGCTGTCTCTCTGCACTGTGGGGATGGAGATGGAAAGAAAGGTTTTTATGTTTTAACTTGAAATAGTTGGCAGAGAGAGTGAGCATAAATGATAGAACTCAGTTTTACAGATGGGAGTCAAAACTGCTGTAAACCTAATTTAAATTCTTATTTTATCGTTATTTATAAAAATTAATTTTTACAAATAACTTTTACGCACAGAAAACAGGATAAAGGTCAATTATGAAAAAAAAAATTGGTTGATGTTGAAGTTGTGAATATTTATTAGGCGTGTATTGAGTGAGTTTGGGCTTTAGGGAGGGAGCGGCAAAGACTGCAGAATCTATCACTGTGTTGATATTTCCTATGATGTGATAATGAATGGCTTTTTGTCAACAAGGCCATTATAACTCCAACTGAGTTGTTTTTTTCTCTCTTTTTTTCCATATGAAAGTAAGTCTGCCGTGTCTAAAAATATTGATTCCATGGTTACTTTTTGTTTTGCGAGGATCACAAAGCACAGTCTCATTGGTGAAAGTCCTCTGCTTTTTGTTGCTGAGCTGAGTTTTAATACTATACTATAATCACCTCCCAGACCTGGATTAGGGTATCGGTGAGCTCCTGGACAGTCTGTTATACTATTTATTGATTTATTGATACATGATGTTCCAGAGGTTCTCACTGGGATTCAGCTGGTCAGTGGCTTCAGTCCCTTTATATTCCAGACACTGCCTACAAACTCTGAGGATTTCATCGTTAACAACAGTCGGGGTACTGTTGGCTAACGTGGAGGTCTATGTGACCATTGATGCCTCCCCAGACCATCCCTGACCCAGTGTCAAATGATCTTACCATACAGTCTCTTTCATGTCTGTGAAACAAGTGCACAGTGTGAAGCTGCTCTCGTCTATGAAAAGAGCAGGGTATTAGTGGTGGATCTGCCAGTGGTGCTGTCTCATAAATGCTAGTTGAGCTGCAAGGAGCAGGGCGCAGTTCCCACTTAAGGATATTGGTTCCTCATGCCATGCTCATGGAGTCTGAGTGTGACAGTTTGGTCAGAAAACATGCAGGAGTCGACTGGAGGAGCTCAGCTTCTAGGGCACTTGCAGGGCTTCCTCTGGTTCCTGTTTGCACAGTGAGACTGTGCAGCGAGACACAGCAAACTTTCCCAGAGCTGGACTATCTGTGCAACCTGAATGAGCTGCAGGTCTCACACCAGTAGTAACAAGGACACTAGCAAAATTCAAAACCAGAGGAAAAATCAATCAGGAAAGATTGAGGGGCAATGGTCTGTGGTCACCACCTGCACAGCCATTCCTTTTTGGGGTATTGTCCTGTTGTTGCCTCTACAGTCGCTTCTGTTTGCATCAAAGCAGGTGAAATTGATTCATTATGGGTTATGCTTCCTAACCGGACAGACTGATTTCCCTGTAACTGACTTTGTGTGGTATTGTGATGATCAAGTGGTCCCTTAATTTGTTTTGAGCAGTGATATATGTGGATGAACACATGCTCTAAAGGAAAGGAGTGCCCCGAGTTTATGATACGAGACCAAATGAGAGCATCCTTGTAAAAACAGAATTTCGCACAATAATTGTTTTCTGAATCATCTTGGGAATCGTTAGGAGAAAAGTTTAATTATCCCCTCCTCCCTCCTGAGAGTGTGAGTGTGTGTGTGTGTAAGGGAAAAATGTAAAGCCCTTTGTGGAGCTGCTATTGTTAAAAGGCAGCATATAAGTACAGTGGAGTGCAGAACAAAGGCAAATTCCACTGGAGGCCTAATTATTATACATAAGATATGCTGCCTGGCATACATACGCACAAGCCACTGAGTTTTTCCCTGCATGCACTGTTTTGTGTTTACTTATTTTTTTGTTCTTTTTTTGCAAATTGATTAAAAGCTGTTGACCTTTTTATTGGATGGCTCATTAATAGCACAGTGTGTCAAGTGTATTATGTGTGTCATAACTTGATAAAAGCCATTACACCCTAAAAAGCATCTGGCATTAGAAATACTAAACATGTTTATTGTAAAGGAGCGGTGATTTACTGGAACTCATGGACTGGTGATTAAATTAACACATTTAACCTTTTTTCTGGCAGAAAATGCCACTTATGCTTCATCTCTACGCAGATCTACCATTCAGGATTTGTTGCCTTTTTTTTTTTTTTTGCTTTTTTTTTCCATTAAAA
>VOQK01018992.1:6817-17398 GCA_015052645.1 Benitochromis conjunctus
CACATCATAGGAGCATCGAGTTGTCCAAAACGAAACCACATAAAACTCAGCAACAGCGGAGCGAATTGAACATTTTTCCATATTTTTTTTACATTTTGAATCATGTGGAAATCTGCCAACAACACTGAGGAAACAACGACGCGCTCACAGTTTTCATCCAAAGTGGAGCCTTTTCCGCAGAAATGTGACTCAGCTTGCTGACACACAGAAAACCTACAATTTAAAAGGAGAAGGCTCATTTATTAACAAAGCGCGACTTTTAAGATAGTCTAGCTGGATAAAATACACCTGACGTGATTCTTTTTATACTTCTAATAACAAAGGAACCAGCTGCTGGGACACGCTCCGCTGTTTTTACGCACGAAACACTGAAGCGTCACGGAAGCGTTTGCGCTTCTAAGACAACCACAAATACGAATTTATTTTCTGTGAAAAAGGTGAAGCAGTCTGTCAGTGACTGGCGCTCATCACTGAAGCAAGGCAGGGGAAGATTTGTAGCAAAGTGAGCGGGTTTATTTCCGGCTGGAAGGTTTTTAACGCACAAAGAAGAAACTGAACACATTATCAGAAACTACAAGTCTGAATAAACTCCATCAGTTTGTCAGAATCTTAATTTTTTTGTTTTTAATCTTTCAGATGATTTTGTGAAATAAACCATTAAGATTCATCATAGATTTTCCCTTCTGTGAAGCTTTATATTTTGTTTGATCTGTTTTGGTTTAATTAAAAACATTTTAAATTCGAATTATTTTTTTGTATATGAACATTTCATATATGTATTCAATCATACATATTATATATATGCCATATTATTATTATTATTATTATTATTATTATTGACTGGTCTTTTACAATAAACAGAACCAAAAAGAACAATTCTCTGGATGAAATCGGTCATGGAAAGGTTCTGTAATTATTCATTTTTTTCCTTTTGGATCGTTCAGTCACGTCCCATAGTTTTTATAATACAGGATAGATTCCGCTTTATGTAATGCCTTATTTTTTTCAGAAAATAATAACAATGATGAAACGGTTCAGGGTGTTGGTCAAGTGCACGAAGGTGCCAAAAAAACTGATACTTATTCTTCCAACTATTGTTATTCGTGCGTAAAAACGCGCGCATAAAGGAAATGTATTTAGAGGGACATTCTTTTCTCCATTATGCTTTTATTTTGACAGCGTAATCTAACTTGGTGCTGTTTGTTTATGAGCTTGTCTGTTAACTGAACGTACTGGCTGTTTGCTCAGAGAAGCTGAGGATGTGAGCGGACTGTTCGGCTCAGCTTGCATGTTTTCTGCGAGCTTCTTCTGTGTTGCCGCTGTGTTTCCTTGTTGTGTCTGCATGTGTTGAGGTAAATTCCTGATTGTGTCTGTCGGGCTGTGAGACTCTGCAGCATCCAAACAGACCTGAGGAGGAGGAGGAGGAGGAGGGGAAGGTTGTGGAGGAGGAGGAGCCGCAGAGAAAAACCTCCATCCAGCCTCAGAAGGACAAAAACAGGGATGAATAAAAATTGGTGCTCTCTGGTGTTAGTTTGTCCAAAAGCATCTCAGCAAAGCGCCTGTTTGACAAATTTAAGGACACGTTTTGTCCCCTGAAACAAAAGCAGCAGGTGGATTCAACGCGGAGAGGCCAGAAGGGGTGGTTTCTGCGATTCCACATGTAAATTTATTTGTTTAAATAAAAATGCATTCAAATAAAAACAGCATCTTTTTTAATTTTTCTCGAGTTTTAGATGCTAATTCTTATCATTTGCTTGGGCGAGTAACAGCTGCTGTTTAAATTAAAAAGCTGGCGGATTCAAATGAAACCAGGCTCCAGTTACTTTCCTTGTAATTTAAAATGGCAAAAATAAACAGTGCAGAAAGTGGCAACAAGTAAAACTCCAAATAAACCATATGAGCGTTACTATTTCGAGTGCAGAGGTCGTGGAAAAACCGCTGATTTAAAAAAAGGGACTGAAAATGACATGGAGTTCCGTGGGGGAGGGGGGCGCCGTCATGAAGGATGAGATACAGTAAATCTTGACCTCAGCAACTTAGGAAACACTTTAAACAACGTGAAAAATAGTAGGAGCGTCAGAAACTTTCTTAGGCAAGAGTTTCAAGTGAATCTTCTTTGTTTTTATTGAATTCTGTTGGGAAAAAGTTTTCATTTACATCCTTAAATCGTTTACGAGTATGAAACCTTAAATAAACCTTGTTAGAAGACTGAAACATTTTTATTATGACCTTTTTGCGCATCGCTCTACTTTTCATGATTTATCAGTTTTAAAAAAAACAATCAGATTAACGGTGAATAAACACAAAAGAGACTCCCGACCTCCAGCTGTCTGATCATAAGTTCAGCCATCAGTAGAAGAAAAAGATGGCTTATATTCTTATGGATTATATTTTCAGCATTTGTTTTATTCATTTTTTAGTGTTTCTGGTTGAATTAAAAGTTAAAGTTTGCGATCCAGAAGTGAAGGATTCTGCATGTTTTCACCACTGAGCTTGGATTTGTGAGTAATCAATATTAATTAATATTATTCGATATATATTTTATCTGGGGGAGGGGGTTAGAAAGTACAGACGCAAAAAATAATAAAATACCTCGGACCTTGCAAAGCATTAAGGGGCTTTGGAAGTCTCTAAGGGCATCCTCAGGGACTCAGTGGAATCTGAATGTTAAAGGTTCTTTTGTTGGTTACTGTAGAAATGAGTTACAGAAGCCTTTACTGCATTTTTTAGGTTCTAAAATCGTTTCTGGTTCAATAATGAGGGTCTCAAGAGTTGTAATTTGGGATCCAAGAGCTTCTTAAGGAAGGGAATGATGATCATTGGTGCTCAAGAGTTTAAGAGGGGGTTAATAAAGGCCAAGACCTTCCTAAAGTTGTTGAATACCAACAGAAAGAGGACAGTAAAGAAGAAAAAGCTCAGACCAAGAAAAGCATGAAGGGGGTTCAATAGTTCAGTCCAGGAATGAACTAAGGAACCTCACGTTCCTTAGTCACATTCGTATCAAGAATCTGGGACTACTTGTGGGGTTGCTAAGCAGAATATAAAGAGAATTGAAGGAAGTTTTGGGGCTGCTTCAGTGGGGGAAGGCTGTTTATTGGGCACTGAGTGATTCAATAAAGAGTTTTTTAAGTGGTTCGATTTTTTCAGTGAGCCCTAATGGGTTTCAGATTTTCTTAAATTAAACCTGGTGTTTTAATAAAGTCTGAAAGCTTGTTAATGGAGTCTATGGGGTGGATGGCGCATTTTGTCAATAAAGGGTTCCTTGGGTTCTTGTACAGGGTTTTGGTTATCAAACTGAGTCATAACTGAGTTCCAGGGGGTCTTACTGTGGTTTCAGGGATTTGTTGGAGCTCTATAAGAAGTAGCAGAGGACATCAGAGAGACATTTTAGTGCTTACTTCATGATTTCGATATGCTGAAGCGTTTTATGACGCCACAAGTCTATTTAGATAATAATAATAATAATAATAATAATAATAATAATAATAATAATAATAATAATAATAAGTACTTATTTTTCCTTTTAGGAACAAAGTAATTTTTTCCCCAAAGAGTTTTTTTAAACTCGGGCATTTGATTTTTATCCCCTATAGTATGCCTTGTTGGGAGGAATGACAGAAGAAATCGACCGAAATAATCGGTGTTCCCTTAAATCCTGCACAAAGACGATGGAGTTAATCTGCAGAATTTACTGTGAATGTTTGAACACAGGACGCTGTGTGATTTCTTAACATCAGTATTGTCATTGATTGGCTTTAGAGCTCAAAGGAGGACAGATGATGCCACCTTGCAGTGAAAAGTGGAACTGCACCGCGACAAATTCCACTCTTCCTGTTGGCATTCACATTGAGCCTCAGTTTATCGTGTGCGGTCTGATATTATCTATTGTTATTTTTTCAAGCAGTAGTGTGATTTTAAACTTCGTGTCTGGAAAACATAAAAATAAGGCTGTGATGGCAGAACGCAAACACCTGAAACCTTCTCTGGTAAATGTTAAAAATTCCAAATTGTTTCAAGACGACAAACTTTTGCTTGCCTCTGGTCACATATAAGATCTAACAGCTGGAAACTGCACCGACGACAATGTGCATTATGATATCAGTGTGTCCAATAAAATACTCAAGCGACAGTGAATCTGATTAAAACATCTCTGCAGAAAGTGTGACAACGGAGAGAAAATAACTTAAAAGTCGCTTTATTTTTAAGGTGAGTCAATAAAATCATCACCGTGCGGCGGCTTTTAATCCCTCTTTTTTCACACACCAATCTTGTTACTTTTATTACATTAACACGGAGTTCTGGTGTCATGTTGATGTTACAGCTGTAATGATCTTACAGTAATCCCGATTAAACTGCTGGGAAGTCTCTTTTTATAGTAAGCCGAGTTCAAGAGTTTTTAAGAGGAATAAAACGTTTATTTGGATCAGGCCTATTATGAACAAGATGTACTTTTACAAACACGATTTCCTTTTATATTTTTTCATCACCTGCCGTGGAATATAGAGGACAACCTCAACACAGAGCGACAAGCAAGCAGAGACTGTGGGGCACGATGCTGAGAGGTGGTTGAACTGTTCACATATGTCACAGCAGAGATTAAACACATGGGACTATACAGCTGCACATTTATTTCATTCGCTGTTTCATTTCATACATTTTTCCAAATAGCTCACAAACAGTATGCGCTGTAAGTTAAAGGCTGATTGTTTGTTTTTAATAATCTGATGAAATTCTCTTTGTATATCAGTGTTTTGGTTTGTTTTTCTAATCACAGTAGCGAGTTCTGTGTTCACGGTGCAGTCCAAATACGGACCTTTAACCCCCTGTTTTTTTTTTGTTTTTTTTTGTTTTTTTAGCATTTTTAATAAAAATAATTGTTTGTCATTTCTCGTATACATTAATGTATTTAATCAGTTATTTATTTAGAAATTAAAGCAGAATTCATGATTACTTTGCAAAAAGGTGAAAGGTGAAACACAGACACACAATGAAGTTTAAATGAGAGAGCTAAAATGCCATCGTCAGTATTTGGTTTCTGGATAAGTTCAGCTGGTTTCTGCACACTGCTCCTGTCCTTGGACTCCTGCTGTTTCTGCTCTCTGCTGGTTTCTCTTGTCTTCTGGTGCGCCGTGAGCTGAATGCTGAAAAGGGAATCAGACGGAGGCCTGGAGGGACAAAAATGGGTCCAACACCACCAAAAATGGACGGTAACAGTAAAGCCCGATGGTCGGTCACATACTTCTATACTAGCAGTACAATCCAGCAACACAAAGACCATCTAAAAACAATTTCATCGTGGACTGGCTAAATGTTTCAAAGCCCCACAAATAAAGTCGAATATAGGCTTTCAAAAAATGTACAGCATTAAAGAAAACGCCTCCAAAGCCATTAATCTTACTGATAAAATGCCCTCTTTCTTTTATATATTAAGGAAGACATATGAGCTCGATCATGTTAATTTGGCTGTTTTGCATATAAATGGCGTTTTAACTGTTTTCATTAACTGATCATAAGGACATTTTTCTCATTTTGGGCAATCTTTAAATGTGCAATTAAAATCAATTCTAATACAACTGATATATGATGCACACAAGTTTTCGTTTCCATATTTTTGGAGTCTGCGCAGTGGCTGTTTAGATATATTTTAAATGCACTTCGCGTGGGACAGTGAAGGTTTTCGTTGTGGACGAACACCACATGGTGATGCTGAGGAGTTTGAAATGATACAGTGGTTCAATCAATGACAAGGGCTGGAAAATAAACTTCACAAGAATCCAACTAGATGGCTGGAGGCCGCATGTTCACGCCACTAGGACCACAGACACAGTGTGAGGCTCATTCCTGCACCGACAGCGACACCAAGAGGCCGTTTCGGCTAGAGTAGCTTCACACAAGTGAGAGTTTCTGCAGACAGGGAGACATGACATTTATCCCGTCTGTCCATCTATGTTCTTATCCAACCATATAAGGTCATGTTGGGACTAGAGTCTTACCAAGCTGACAGGGTGAGAGGTGTGGCTCAAAGTGGACAGCTAGCAGGGTCAACACAGAGACCCAGATACGTAACAACACACACTCACACCCTGCGGTTCATTTAGAATCACCAACTAACCCAACATGCATATCTTTTAACTGCAAGAGGAAGCCAGAGCACCTGACGGTAACCCATCTGAGCTCAGGGAGAACATGCAAACTTCACACAGAAAAGGCCTCAGGCAGCCAGGAGGCTGCCTGCTATGAGGGCAGCTGTGCTACCATCACACAATAACAACATGAAAGAAAAACTGCTATACCGTTACCAGTCAAACCAACAATGCCTATGATGGGAGTTTTTTTTCCTCCCTCAAAATGTCATGCCTTTTAGTAGATGGTTGACCTGCTCAATTCACTAAACCATACGAGTGCCCAGAGTATACAGAACGTTTTTCTGATTTCTGTGTTTGTGTGTGCGTGTTGGGGAGGGGAGATTTCTACTTTAAACATGCTAAAAACAGTTTGGGCCATAAAAATTCAACAGATTCCAGGAAATGAAGCCTCAATGTTCTATAGGAGACTAAGAGGAATTCTGCTTATTATTTAGGTCTTTGCATATTTGTCTGTCTTATACATCTGTCTTTTTAAATTCATTTTTACATTCATTTGTAGTTTGACAAAAATTTTACAAGTACAGTAGACCCACACAGTTGAAGGATGTCAGGTTGGGACATGAGAAAAGTTGTGATGTACTACTAACCCATATTTAACTTACAGATGAAAATTTTAATTAAGTAGTTGCATTAGTGGCATTAATTCATAGCATTTTTTACAGATACTAAAGGCTAAGTGTTAGATTGTGTTTCTCACTCAGCATGCATTATGGGGCAAGATCATCACTGTCAGAACTGTGTAACAAACACTGCTTTGCCACTCTTCAGCACCTTGGCCTGCTAACAAGATGCTTTTTTCCTTTTAAAAATGTCATGAAAGATGCTGAGCATAAAAAAACCTGCTTAAACACATTCTATAATTCAGAAAGCTTAAAACAACTTAAACTCATGGAACCTGATGGACTAAAAGAGGAAAGCAGACTTGTGAGGTTTTTTTTAAGCTTAGATCACAGTGATGTTAAAGATATTAATACCAAGTAAGAAGAAGACAGAACTGTGGCTGATTTGTGATTAGAAGGTGACCTGCTCACAATTTGTCAGTGCAAATTTCACAAGGGACCGGCATGATCAGTTTAGCCATCCCAGTTTATATTATTGCCACTGTAGAAAGATTAGTGTCACAGCAGAGGGCACTCATGGGATAGTTCTCGACAAATAGAACAAATAAAGTACTGATACTGCTGATTTTGTCATATTTTATCAAAAATATGGTGAAAAATACTTGAGAAAAACATAAGCAAGTTTTTGTTGTCTACCTTCACATTCATAGAAACTTGAATGACATCTCAATCTTAATGCAGTTTAATATGAAAACTCAAACACCATACCACCACCTCCACCAGACGGGGCACACACAGGGCACTATGCAGTCAGACATGTGAAGCTCTTCTGGCAGCCGCTATCCTAGATTCGTCCATCAGATTGTCAGACAGAGAAGCATGATTCATCACTCACACAGACCACGTCTCCACTGCTCTAGAGTCCAGTGGCAGTTTGCTGTACACCACTTCATCTGACACTTTGCATTATGCTTGGTGATGTAAGGTTTGGTTGCAGCTGCTCAGCCACGGAGATACATTTCATGAAGCTCTCTATGCATTGTTCTTGAGCTTATCGGGAGGCTACATGAAATTTAGAGGTCTGTAGTGATCAAAGTTTCAGAAAATTGGCAACTTTGAAGAAAATTCGCTTCAGCATGCTCATGCTCTGTGATTTTACTCAGGCTACCACTTTGTGGCTGAGATGTTGTCTGTCCCAGTCGGGGGCTGGAGCCTGTCCAAGCTGCCATAGGGCAAGAGGTGGGATAGACACTCATCAGATTGCCAGTCTGTCTCAGGGCTAACACACGCTGAAATTCACTGAACTCCTGGGAGTGACCCATTCTTTCACATATTTTTGTAGAAGCAGTCTGTATGCCTAGGTGCTGGAATTTTTACATCTGAGGCAATGAAAGTGATTGGAACACCCGAATTCAATGTTTGGTACTGGAAGTCTGTGGTGACTGTCATGTTTTTGGAGCCAGCCTCAAATGGCCAGTGGAGATCTTGGCACATCAGTAATAGCTTAATTTCTCAGCCCCAAAGGTGCTTGGTGCATGACAAACAGCAGTAATCATTTTCTTTTTAGATATTTACGTACTCAGATAAATAAAATTGTGTTCAGTGAAGTCAGATTGCTGGAGATTGCCTCCTTTAAGACCATAATCCAGTGCCACAAAGTTCAAATCTAAGATGATGATGGTCAAATGTTCTCTGTGTGACCCTTGAAGCCCAGGCATATGACCTTTGAACATGTGAACATACTGGTGCTGTGAGTCAATACACTGATGAAGTTTTAACATGTGGCCAATCACTGCCAGAGATGCAGGGAGAGAAAGAGCTCAATAATGGTTGATAATGAAACATGGACACATTTTATTAAAGCAATTCAAACACATCAATAAACAATCTTAGAGCAATCAAACAAAAACAGAAAAAGATAAGTAACATTGTCTAAGTCTGATCTGCAGAAACAGATACATGAAGTTACATCACATTTTGATTCAGTTTTATTGAATAACTCTCACTTTAACACTTCAGCTGAGTTTAGTTTCTTTTCCCAAATGATTTCTTCAAGTTTCAATCTGACTCATTATTTTTATTGATTCACTTATTGATCTGATTGAATGGAGGGGAAAATGAGACTGGAGATGTTTGGATTTGCTGCTCATTAATAAATAAATGGAGTTGAATCATTAACCAAAGTTCTTTGTTTGAAAATGCGGAGCATCATCTCTGCTGAACGATGTCTTTGCAAACCTTTTCTCCAGTTAAATGTGACAAATTTGCTTGAATTGATTTGCTGTCAATCATTCTGTATGAGAGCAAGTGTCAATTTTGATAAAGTAGTGATCATGTTGTGCAGTCAAACTCATCACATGGAGTCACTTTAAACTGTTTGGGATCAGGCCGAGAGCAGATTCTCATTAGAGGTGATGTAAACACATCATTAACATCTGTCTGTAGCTGCTGTGGAACTGCTGACCTGCTGGCTGCTTCAAATCCTCATATGGGAGACAACAGGCTTCCTTACTGTGGCCATGGCATCAAGTGCCTCTCCAAAAAACCCAAAATCTCTTAAGAAGTTTTTTTACTTTTTGCTGGAGTTTTTTTTGTATTTGATATCACCACTTTAGTTAGAACGTCTATAGTAAAAGAAGATTCTGGTATTTTTGTTTGCAGTTATTTCCATGTGTATACACAGAATGACAGAGACAGGGAGAGCAGCAGTAAGACCCAGTACAGTACAGATAAGCACAGATTGATTAAACCAGACAATATGAAAAGGAGGAGCTGGGCTGGAGGTGGGTTGCACAGCTGCTAGCAGATAATCATCAAATATGGAAAATAAGCTGCCGATCACAGTTCTAGTGGTGGTATGAGCCGTTACTTTGTAATTTCTTCTATGCTGGGCATAACCTCCTTAGGCACAAATTCATAGAAACAAAAATCCAACAATCCTCTATTTTATGTAAGGCATTCTATAAATATATTTGCTGGAGGCACTTGTAAAAGAAAATATGTAATTGTTAATGTCAAGACTTTGTATCCTTATTGTTGATGGTGACAAAAATATTCCAAATCTGAAAAGAGACTGAGATGGACAGCATCACAAGATGTATGGATGGAAACCAAAGTGTTACTTCTTAGTAAAAAATTTTCTGAAGACATTCACTTTTGGCTTGTCTTTGTTCACCGGGTCCTCTATCACTTGGGGGGTCACAATTGGCAGGTCCTGAGCGTCAGGGGGAACAGGAGGAGGCACTGATGGCTGGCTTTGGAGACCTGGATCTGCAGTGCATCAAGTCACAATCAGGTCAATTATTCACATAGATTTTTCAGTTCCAAAATGAGCATTTCCTGTCGTCTAAGTGCTGTTCAGTGGTCCATTCCAGTGCTGAAACTTGACTGAGACAAGTTTTAAAACCAGTTAAATTTGCTGTGCCGTTTCACCTGCCGTCCTGACTCCCCTCCATCTGGATAGCTCTGTCTGCTGTAGTGGGTATGGGGGGGTTTGGGTGGAGGTTGGCCCTCTGAGGATGACTGTCTCTCCAGGCTCTCAGCTCTCCTGCTGAGAGGTTTGGTCATGGAATCATCTGGAGACTCAGCCAGCTTGTCCAAACTGAGGTTGACAGATGATGCTCTCCTGAGTAGCAAGAAGTGATCTTTAATTTTATTGTATCTATTATACAAACTCCACGTGACTCTTAGTAATTGTTTTACATGATTCTCAAACTTCATAAAATTTTTTACACAACGTTGCCAGAAGATATTTAAACTCATGCAAGCTTTTTAGTAGCACCCATGGTAGCAGTTTGACAATCCTAGGTGATGTTACCTTGTTCACAAGATTTTCTGAAAACTTGACATATGAAATTTTTGAGGTCAGGTTCAAT
>VOQK01018994.1:1346-11748 GCA_015052645.1 Benitochromis conjunctus
TCTTAAAACATGTTATAGCGCCACAGCGACCTTGACCTTTAACAACTTTAACAACTCTCCTCAATTCATCTTTGTCACCGAATAAACGTCTTGGCTAAGTCTGAACAGATTCCCTTAAGACTTTTAAAACATAGCACATCCACAAACACGGGACAGATAACGAATCCGAAAAAATCCCTAATGATTCTGTCCACAGCACAGGAACATAAAACTCAGAGGATCAATAAAGTCATTACATATACCCTCAGGCCACACAAAATATTTCTGCACTCTGGCCTGTGAGAGGAGTAGCTGCTTTCCAGACCCGGGCGCTCACTGAAAGCAACAAAAGAAGGCTGTTCAATATCATAATTCAGTGTGTCTCTGGGCATCAAAGGTTCAAGTGTTTGATCGTAATGTGATTTGTGATAAGCTGTCATCTTGAACAACAGCAAGCCGTTTTCTTCAATGAAAAAGGCATTATACGCTCTCCTTCACTGGTCATCAGGGAAGCTTGTTCATCCTCTGTGGATCTCTGCAGGTGGAGGAGTGTGTGATGAGTCATTGCACTGTTTTTCTCTCCGCTTCAGTGTAAGAGAGAAGAAAGGGGTGACCGGACCCTGCCTTTATAAATATAGATAAATGAGGCTACCTGCTGATAGAGCTGTCTCTCACACAAATATGTGCACACACACACACACGCACACACACACACCTACACACACACACACACACACACACACACGCACGCACACGCACACACACACACACACACACACACACACACACACACACACACACACACACACACGCACACACGGCTGTGCACATGTCCTTCTACCAGGACTACACTGACTTTCAAACCAAAGTTAACAAGACGGACTGCCTTAGGTTGCTGTGCTATCTCCATGGCCAATTAACTCATGTGATCGTAATACTTTTATTTTACCTCATTAATATTCAAATATGGGCTTAATGTGGTTTTAATGACCTTCTATGCATTGTTCCTGAGTTATCATTAGTGGGATGAAAATGAGGCCTGAGGACGAAACTAAACACACCTGAAGGTAAAGTAATATTCAAGCACTGAAACTTTCATCGCCACGAGCGGTTTTGGCAAACAAGACAGGAAGGTGTCGTGGATAGAGCAAAGTCTAGAAACAGTCTAAGAGCTCGCACACAAGGAGATAACTTTGAATGAACAAATATACATGAGGAAACCAAAAAACAAACAAACAATAAACAACAAAGAACACCATAGAGCAAAACAAACACGAGGAATACACGCACGCAAGAAAGGAAAAGTCAAACGCAAGCAAAGAAAGCATGACAGTTATACAAATGAGCAAAGAAAGCACACTGAATACAAGCTGGAAAACAAAGGACTATGCAGTCCTGTGAAAAATGTATACCCTTACTGCCTCAATAGGAATTAGGAGAGTTAATAGCAGCCAGGCATTGCTAATCAAATGCACTTAGCCGCACTTGACATCCCAGGAAATTCACCCCACACTCAGACCATGAAAACTGATCAGTGAAAACGCAAGAGCTTCATCTGAGACACTACAGGCCTTCATTAGCATGTTAAATGTTAAAGTTCATGACAGAACAAGAAAACTAAACAGGTATGGAAGAGTGGCCAGGAGAAATTGTCTTTGAAAAGAACGTGGCAGAACAGCTTAGCTTTGCAAAGTGACATCGGAACAAACCACAAGACTTCTGGAACAATGTCTACTGGACAGATGAGACCAAAGTGGAGATGTTGGACCATAATACACAACACCATGATCAAAGAAAACCCAACATATCAGCACAAATACTGTACACCATCAAACACGTTGGTGGAGGCGTGATGATTTGGGTTTGTTTTACAGCCACAGGAGCTGGACACACCTTGCTGTCATTGAGCTGACCATAAACTCCTTAATAAGTATTCTAGAGGTAAATGTGACAGCTAAAGTCTGGCAATGCAACGGCACAATGATCCAAAAGACAGCAGCAAATCTACAACCATTGAACTGAAGCAATGTTGTAAAAAAAAGTGGACCCAAATTCCTTCACAACGATATGAGAAAATCACACAGCCACACAGAAAACAAATACATCAAGTTATTGCTGCTAAAGGTGGTTCAACAAGCTACTAAATCATGGGGTATATTTAGTTTTCCATTGGACTACACGGAGTCCTGTGGAAACATGATTATATGTTGCATATGCATGATTATATTTCATGTTTATGCTATTTTATAAACATGAAACACACTGCTACTACAGTAATCACATGCTTGTGGTTATCACAGCATGACATAGGGTACTTCAACAGAAAACACATACATTATGTACAGCAACAATAAAGATCAAGCCTGCACCTTCTGATTTCATTTTTTTTTAAATGTGTTTGGAATAGATTAATGAATTAATAACTATTAGAAAATCACAAAATAAATAATAATCCCAAACTTCCCGATTCAGGCTTTTTTATACATCACCAATCACAAAAACAATCACCGCGAGGAAAACTCCACAATCACACGACTCCCTGTGAGCAATGACTTTGTGGCAATTGAAGGAAAAACTCCCTTTTAACAGTTTGAGGGTGATCGGAAAAGAGACAAGAAAAATAGAGAATAATAAGACAGAACAAACCACAGACTAATGGAGAGAAGGACAAAAGTAAATGACATGCAGCATATAGCAGCATAACGAAGAAACCATCCAGGGTCGCTTGAACAAGACCTAAAAATACATGTTACCAAAAAGGAAAGTTTTAAGTTCAACCCTAGAACTAGAGAGGCTGTCTGGCTACCAAATCCAAACTGGGAGTTGTTTCCACAGTAGAAGGGAAGAGAATTGGGAGGGGTGCTGTTAATAAAAAAATATTCATATCTGCAGTGGATATTTAGCAGATTACAGCATGTATGGTTCTCTGGCACAGTTACTTTGATCCCAGACACCATCGAGGGACCGGAAAACAGACTGACACCTGGACAGACAGATGTTTTCACCTGATGTGAAGTACTAGCTGTATACAGTGACACACACACACACACACACACACACACACTGGATACATTTACAAATCCAGTCCAGATAGGTCAGTTCAGTGAAAATACTTGTAATTAATTCAGCAGTTTGTTGTTATCGGTTATCAGATCATCATTTGCAGGCTGCTAATATCTCTGTACTCTTCTAGTCAGACTCTAAAGCAAATCTGATGACGTAAATACCTGTTTCACTTGTTAAATGGTAACTTATGAGACATTGCAGATGACAGGACCATCCCAGGGATTAAACAATGCTAACTTCTTATGTTAAATCATGCGAATGCAACCTTGGGGTTCTCTGTTTTACAGGAAGCTGAGTTGATCTTCATTTTTTTCATATCAGGATTATTGCTAAGTTAAGACACGTTATCTCCAAGGTGGAATTAGCACCAATTTTTATGCTTTTATCTGTCCTTTTTGAAATATTGCAAGTTCCTATTTACCGATGGTAACCTTTTTAAATCGGGCACATCTCCTAATTCATTCCGGGTAAAGATCTCACATCTCTCCAATTTTCACCAGAAATCTCTCAACTTCAAAGTCAGTTTTAAGTTTCACAGCAGTACATCCCAAAGCTTTTAGCTATTTTGCCCCATCCTTCCAGCCGGTCACTTAGGTCTTCAGAGCACAGATCACTGCTGGCGCCACTCATTTTAAAACACGTGGACATCAGGTCTTTGGGTGGTAGTTCCAAATCTCTGGACTGAATGGCCCTCATCACCATTTTTCTTGAAAAAGGTGATGAGGAAAGGCTTCATAAAAACAGCTAAAGGCAGAATAGGGGTGTAATTTCTATTAGAACTTGGTTAATTATTTGTCTGACCTTGTGTTGTTCACAAATCTGTTTTATTCTTCTATTAAATTGTTTTTCTTTTGGTTTCACCATTTGAAACCCTGTTTTTGAATCTCAAATTCACATATACTCGTGAATCTTTTTCTACCATTTTTCTATGGTCGGTTCGTTTCGATTTATTTATATAACTTACAACAGTCATTTTATTTTATATTATTTTTAAGGTGGAGAGAAACCTAAAAATTGCCCTATAATGGGGTGACACACAAAGAAACCTCCAGCTGAACAAGTCTCAGGGTTGGAGTAAAGGAACCAAGTAAAGATCGGAATACAGAAGCAACATATCCCACAGGTCCTGTGTTATTCCCATTGGTGACTTTTAGGAGAAAAAAAGAAAGGAAAGAAAAATAATCTTTCTAAGGCATGACTCAGCCCATGGCTTCCAGAAATAGTCTTTCTATATCAGTGGCCATCACTCAAACAGCTGTGAGCTTTGTGGTCGCAGTCGCTTCCCCGCTCCACGCTGTGTCTCTGTCACAGCTCCTCAGCAGGGCAGTGCAGCCCCTGCTCATTTTGGACCATTTTAAATTCTTGCCATTTTGGGGAGAGTTAAAATTAGCTCGCCGGCACCCGGCAGCCCTTCATTCAGAAGTTATTACACCCTGAAGCAGCTCTACTCACCAAATCGACAGGAAAGACAGAAAGTCCTTTTGTACAATGCAGACACGCCGGGGAATAAAGATGACACAGAGGATTTGTCAAAGACCTGCTTGGAATAAAAACGTCATAAAAGTCTGATACGTACGTGGATTTGTGTGTTTTGTCAGTCAGGGCTGCTCTCACAGACTCTGATAAGGTATTTGCCTTTCTAGATTTAGAAGCACAAACTCTTACAGCAGCTGAATGCGTCTTGAGCTCAGTGAGGGCGATGCGAAGATGATCCGTGAGGGTCTCTGATGCACTTTCTGTATTTCTGCTCTTCCTTTCTGCTGATATGAACTGGCACATAGAGGCTTAGATCTCAGTGATCCATTCGTGCCAACAATTTGCAGATCTAGAGAAGACGGATAACTTTCTGGCAGTCATGGGCCACTAGGAAAGAATTAGTAATGCCTGACTGGTTGACAACTAGTTGCTGGAAGCTGCTTACTGTCACTATGTGAAACTGGTCACTAGCAGATTGCCTCTTGTAGTTTACATGGAAGACCCCTACATGTATTTAAATACTTGCAAACTACTTGCTAAGTAGTTGTGAAGCTGTAAAGAGTGCATTTAAAAATCAGAAATAGTCTGTTTACCTTCAGAGTAAAAGGACTCCTTTTAAAGCATGTTTGTTGGTTAAAGGAATGAGGTGTAACTTTTATTTTGAAGGGAAACAATCTACATTTCTGCTTTCAGTCACACTCTTCGCAGTTTCACAACTGCTTAGTGAATACTCTGTGACTGTATGATGAAAACTACATGAGGCAATGTGCTAGTGACCACACCCATCGCAGAGTGCTTTTTTTTGCAGCACATGTTTTGCAACCAGTTTCAAGTCAAGTCAAGTGACTTTATTGTCATTTCAACCATGTGCAGTAGTACAGTACACGGTGAAATGAGATAACTTTCCTCCAAGACCACGGTGCTACATATAACAGACAATAAGCAAAGGACTACGTAAACTGCAAGTGTGCAAAAATTGCAAAAAAAAATGCAAATAACCCCAGTGCAACACCAGATTGAACAGAGCGATGTAGACACAAGAGTGCAACAGAAAAGTGCAACAAAAGTGCAAAAAGACTGAGCACTGTGCAAAATGTAACTTGGTGTATGAAGGTGTGCATGTGTGTATAACATTGTGCAGATAAGTGCTTGAGGTAGTGACGTGTGTGTGTGTGTCAGTCCAGTCACTGAGTGTTCAGGAGTCTGACGTCTTGGGGGAAGAAACTGTTTCGCAGTCTTGCAGTGATCCAGCTGCTTAGGATGCTCTCGATAGTCCCACTGTAGAAGGTGGTGAGAATGGGTTTTGGGAGATCGGCTTTTCTCAGCTTCTGCAGGAAGTAGAGATGCCACTGGGCTTTCTTAGTTTCTTAGTCACCTGGTGACAACCAGCAGCCTCCAGCTACCACTCTCCAACTGGTTGGGGAATTACCAGGGGCTGCTGACTGGTCTGTAGGCCTGATTGACTGAGGATTGTTTTTTGGACTGCAGCACTCCTAATGCATGAATGAATGCATGGATGCATCGGATGGCAGATTTTCAATAGTCTTGCTTGTCTTTCTGTCTTTCCTCCACAATTTAATTGTGTTAGCCTCTTGATGGACTGGCAACGTTTTGCTATAACTGTTTAAAATGGCTACAGCGTTCCTGTGACACCGAGTTACATGGATGGATGACCTTTATGTAAATTACAGTCTTAGAGTTGAAATTTTTTTAATAAAGGTGATGTGCTACTATAAAAGCGTGATGTAACGCTATTTTCTCACAGAGCTCAATCTTTCACTCGTAATGTATGTGTTTCAACATAGCCAACATAACAACAGCTTAAATGCTAAACTCAGACTTCAAAATGGTAGCTCACAAACAACGTGTGGCTGTGTCCATCTTTTAAATACAGTTTATAGGTCTTTTTTCCAGCCCAGCCTTTTCTGTTTTCAATCGATGTTACAGACTCCAACATTTTCCTGACTTTTTTTTAATCATGTCTAAATTTATAAACATATATTAAAGTATCCAATAAAAATATATAAATATAATACCCACATAGGATAGACACATGCTAAAAAAATGCACTTTATTTGCTTATTAAAAAAATCTCTATGAAATGTTTTCTAGTGTATTTTACTGTATATAATAACAATTTATCCAAATCATTCTTGTATTGTATTTTGGCTTTTCTTTCGACTAATTAGTTTTTCCCTTCCTGATCCTTGTGCTGCTGTTAATTTCCCCATTGTGGGATTAATAAAGTCTATGTTCATCCCTTATATGGATTTTTTAAAAAAAACTGGAGTTTAACGAATTTCATGAGTGATTTAATAAGAATGTGTCAGAAATGTAAACACACACACACACTTTGACAGAAGATAATACAATTTCATTCAAATGTAGGACATAACCCATCTCATAATGCTGCTTACTTAGAGTAACTGATAAAACTCAAAAAAGCAAAACATTTACCTGGAGTTGAGTGTTTGTATAATGTGGTATACTTGGAACTAAAATGAAGGGGGGGTTAACGGACTGTTTCTTCTCGTGGAGTCAACTTGTATGTGTGTCTACAAATCATTTAGCTTCCTGATGGCGTGTCTTCCTTGCTGTATCTGCTCTGTTTCCCCATCTGAGGCTCTTATCTTTCCCTCTCCCTTCTCTATCTCCTCTCAATGAGACACATCACAAATGTAATGGTGCTGTGTCTATTCTCGGGGTCTGCATCTCTGACATGAGATATTGGACTGTAATAACCTACGGCACTCTGCCCATCTGTGTTTGATTTGCTGATGTTTCGGATGTCAGGATCAGATGTTGTTTATTGGGTCAAAAGCTTTGCTGCCTGGGAGTGTTCGGGAGGCTGTTACAGATCCTGAGATGGACTCAAAAGCTAAACACACTGTGGCAAGAAAGAGATGAATTACTGTTGTCCACACTTTTTTTTAATGTAATTATTATTTCATTTTAATTTCAATTAGAAATTATACACTCATCTTACAACAACCTATTCCACTAGAATTTTCTCTGGGACTAATACAATGTTGGACTTTGTTATTATAGTTAACATGGGAGGATGATTTTTCTCATCTATCCTAAGGCTTTCTACATGTCTTTTATTTGTATTTTTAAAAATAAACAGAAAATGACTAAGTCATAGGGCTCAAACAGATAGAATGACAACCACATTCACACCACAGCAATAAAAAGCGACTGCTTCCTGTCAAACCGCTGCAAAGAAAAGTCTAATTCTCTTCCAGCTTTGTCAGCCTCCTGCCTCACCTCAGGTGGAAGGTGATCACAAGCAACAGATGCCTTCACCATCTGATGCAAACTCTCTTTAAATCTCTTCAGGCTGTGAGATGTTATTTTGATTGCGCTTCCTTAAAATGTATTAAAGGCCCGTGAGAAGACAACCTGATGCTCCAGCTGTGTGAAGATGTTATACTATAGGAGAAACTAGTTAGCCGAGGCATCATGATGAGAACCTATGGTATCCCAGGTGCGAAAATACAATTCTGTAAAAAAAACCCTTCCTCATAAGGCGTCTGAGACAGATCTCCGCTGACAACAATATATAGAGGCCGTTTTCACCTTGTGAGTCTGTGTGTGTGTCATCATGGAGACACCAGAGCAGAGTCTGAAGATGTGTGTTTTCAGACCAATGAATAGAACACAGGAAGCATGGAGCAAAGGAGCACACACAGTTTGTGGTCTTCCTTTTAGAGTACGGTTGTAGTCCCAGAACTCACTGATGCTGCTCGTGTAACCCCATCAAGAAAAGCTTTGTGTTTGTGATTAAGAGACGAGCAAAGCTTGGATTACTTTCTCTTTCTGTTCTGTTTTGTAGGGCCTGTCAGCTCCTCAGTGCCCATGCTGAGAAATCCAAATCGGATATATGTAATTCATATTTATTTAATTATTTATTTTTAAATGACAGCCTAGTGGCACGGTAGTTAGCACTGTTGCCTCACAGCAAGAAGGTCCTGGGTTTGAATCCACCATCTGCCTGGGGCCTCTGGATACTCTGGCTTCCTCCCACAGTCCAAAAACACACAGTTAGTGGGGTTAGGTTAAATGGGGAATCTAAATTGCCAGTAGGTGTGAGTGAATGACAACAAGCCTACATAGACAGCACCATGAAGGTAAAAAGATATTGACATGGAATCACTAAACAAAAATTACTCTCCATGTACAGAAATCAAGGGGATCCACAGAGGTGCTGCTCTGCTCATGTCAGAAAGCCTCCCCAACAAGACTCAGTCTCCCAGCATTCCCTGGAGTCCTTATTAGGTGACATCAAGCTCACTTTCTGCTCACATTCCGCCCTTTGGTGACCTTTTACTTCGCTTTCCTACTTAAACTTATTTAATCTTGGTAGATATGGGAGTTTGTAAAACTGAGAAAGACTTTCTATGTAGGTAGAATTTTTTTTATTTTCCATTTGACATTTATTCACAGACATTTTTCTAGTTGTAATTCTGCGACTCCCCTCAGACCAAAGGTCAGTCATGAATGTAAATAGGTGGTAGCAAATCAAGAGGAGACTGTGCTTCTCCAGCTGATTTTAAAATCCATGTTAATTAATAAAGAAAAGCATTTTCAAAATGCTGTAAACTCATGTTTCTTAATTTAACTAGTATTGCAGAACATCTAGCCCGCTCTACATTTACCTCTGCCTGTAATCATTGTTTTAGTGGCATCTCTTCTACCACATAATAGCAAAACTAACAAGACATATGCTTGTGGCAGCAGATAAAGTTAAAAATAATTTTCATGAATATTAATAATTATTAGAAGTAAAAATAATTGCACTTAATTGCAGTTGCAGATAGATTTGTTGGGGCTAAAGAGACTCAAAGATGACTCTCTGACACTGTGATTGGCTCAGTTAAGCTCTCTCACTGATGCTTTGAGCTTCTGGCTGCCCCATGTTTGGGCTCCAGGCATTTAGCCAGCCTCTTCCCTCTTTTATTGGCAGAGCAAGAGTCCAGTGGTAACCTACCAGGCTGGATGTTTAGGATTTTGTAGTTTAAAAGACATTTAGGACAGGCTTCCTTTAAAGTCCTCCCACAACCCTAAACAGGATCAGTGGAATGGTCACACAGATGGATGCTTTAAAGTCAGATTGATATGGCTCTCCTTCACCTGTTTTTGGTCTAAAACAATAATTAAAGTGCAGATTTTTTTCAAAAGAAGAAAAATATATTTTCCTCACAGCACACAGAGGTGTTGGTGTTGATGGCCTTTGTAACTAAGCAGTGAAACAGAAACAGAGCAGACAAGCCAAGCAAGCTGTCAGAAGGAACAGAAGCAAGGCGGGACCTGTGCTATTGTGTTTACCTTAAGAGTGCTCTGCTCTCAGCACCTCAGACGACACCTGTCTCAGAAACAGCCTGATGGAACCAGTGTTTGTTTACCAGAGTGTCCTGGTGTGAATGAATTAGTGAGGTGGAGTAGATGTAAATCAGGATGCGAGATGAGCTCATCGTATGATTGTACATCACTGAGCCACGTGATTGAACTCCTATTTGATAGATGAGAAAGTCAGCTAGTGATCCTGCAACATTTTCTGGCCCTAAGTACAGACAGCCAGGCCTCGAAATTAACCGTCTCCAAGAAGACATAATAATCTCCTGAATGTCCCGTCATATTTAACCAAAATGTAAACGTAAATACAGACTCTGAAGTGACTCAGGCAGTTCAACATGGCAACTAAGGTTTTTCCAGGGAAAGAGCAACATCCCGAGAGATCCCAGTGATCCAACACACAGAGACATACAGTAGTACATCTTATCAGTTACTTTCAATTTGACGATCACAGTTTAAACTATAAATGATCACTTAAAATTTGTACATGTATGTTATCATCATTTCTTTCTCATTATGTCTTTCT
>VOQK01018996.1:3159-17409 GCA_015052645.1 Benitochromis conjunctus
CACGAAAAGGTAAAAAAAAAAAAAAAGTGATAAAATAAAACGCTGAGAGATGCTGGCTCCCCTGAATACCACAGACTGTCATCCTCGTGAGGAAGCTCACCTGCATGATGTACAGGAACCCTGTTTTTCAGCACTGTCTGACGCACCACTCCATTCCATTAAATCTTTGATCTCCTCTGCACATGCTGTAGGTAGAAAGTTTGCTGTATTTTAAACGAACGTGTATTCTACTTGTTTAAAAAAAAAAGATGATAAAACAACGTTTTTCCACCCTGTCTGCTTCATCTGACAGGAATTCCTCACCTCCTCCCTCAGTTTGACACAGTGTACCTGCATCACATTTCCCGCCTGCCTGTTCCTCCATCCATCTATTCTTTAGTTTTTCTGCCCAGTACAGCACTTCACTCGCCACAACCCTGCGCAAGATGTTGTTGTCACACAGGCTGGGGTAGTTTACGCTATAAAGCTGACAGAGCAGGGGGAAAAGCACAGGTCAAAAGTCAAAGGAGGCAGGCGGCGTCACAGAAACCTGTATGAGAGCTCAGGGGAAGCATACATTCAGCGTAAAAGCTCTAATGCTATTGATCAATACCACAAAGTTATTATTAAAGAAGTGTCGAAATATATTTTATGCGTAATCAATATTAACCACGGCGGTGTTACAGGTGTGTCTACCTCTGTTTGCAATTTTAAGCAGCCACCAGCAGAGGGCGGTAAATACTGTCACATTCATTAAAAGCAGTCTACCACACTCAAAGCTTGATGTTGCTGCTACTGCATCGTCAAATACTGCTTTTACCTCTGTTTTGCTAGGTGCATTCAAATCACTGGAACCACTAATTAATAAAAACTGACGAGGGCGTAACTAATGTGCATTCATCAGTCAATTCTAGAAGATGCAACTTTTTTTTTTTTTGTATGTATCTATACTATATTTGCGTAGCCCATCACTTCTGGCATGACCCAGAAAACACAGAGGATGTTTCAGTAGACAAATAAGTTAGAGGACAATGGGAAAAAAGGCTTAAAACACTTGACGGGACTGAAGAGAGGAGTTACAGCTGTTTCCTGTTTACCAGATGGCAGTATGAATAGATGTTCATATATAACAAAAAGACCAGTTGCACAGCTAATAATAATAATAATAATAATAATAATAATAATAATAATAACAACAACAATAATAAAAATAATAATGCATTCCAATTCCAATAGTAGCAGCACAGGAAATGAAAGTGAAAACACAAATACCACAGCACTAACACCAATGTTTTTTGTTTGTACTACAGTAATGATTAGCTTTTTCATTTGTACTAATAATAATAAAACATACTTACCAATGCATATGAAAACAAATCTTCTGCATCATTACCAAGCAACATCTTGCCGCAATCTCTCCCCCCGAGCTGGTAAAACACACCGATCTGGGTACAGAACCCAACTGCCTCTTGTTGGCCTTGTGGTGATTTTCCAACACCAGTGAACTCCACCTCATAGCCGTAGTCCAAACACATCTTCGTAGCCCTGAGGGATGCAGTTTAAATTTGTCTTGTATGCTCAGTAAGGGGAGTAAGTTCCTACAGTGTTTTAGGTTGGATTTATCTGCATGATTACAAAACATTACTGTACCAGGATCTGAACTCTGCTCTGGTCCACTCAAATTTGTGGTCACTGTGCCTGAAACTGGACACTCCAGGCAGGAAGATGTTGAACTCAGAGTTTGGGGTGCTGATGATGACCACCTTTGGGGTCATGTAACCAAATACCACCTCAGAGAAGAGCTCCACATCGGCAGGAGTGAGGTGCTCAATGCTGCACACAGCCAGATAGAAAGCACATTTACAAAGCAGCAGCACAGAGTGACGAGCACAAAAGCAAAGACAGAAAATAAATTTGTATCTACGAAGAGAAAGCAAAAGAGTGGGGAGGATGCAGCAGCTTACAGCTCTATACTGGTGACCAGATCAAATCCTCTGAGGCGAGCATCTTTTTGGGTGACTGAGCCCTGGTACAGCTCAACACGCAGCTGATTGTAACTCGGATCCAGGTAGTCAGTTGATATAGGAGCTAATCCATGCCTGAAGAAACATACAAGCAGAGGCTGCACATTACTATGCCACCTGATGCTTTGATCTTTATTTAAGACAATAATCACAGCAAGACTTTGAAAACTGGTTGAATTTTAACGAGTTAAAATGATCTTAAAGTTAAACTTAACTGGAGTCCTGTCTCAGAGGTGTTTTTTGTTTTCTAATCATTCCAATCAGTTGATTTGTTCTCACCGATGTCACGCTGTTTTCCATTTCTGCTTTGATTAGTGTTTTTAAAAATACAAATGTTCTGTGGTCCCAGAGGACCCAGTCAAAAGGAAGCAGGTGGAAGCAGACGAATGTTGGCTGGGCCAGAATAGAGAAGATTTTCTTTTACAAGTCAGGTTTTTGAAAATGTTTAGCTTTTGTTTGGTTTTTATTAGTTTCAGTGTTAACTTTACACCATATTACTTATCATTGTATTTAAGGCAAATGCCAGAGGTGGGAATTTGTGAAAATCAGCAATGATGTTACAATATAAACAACAGGACTTTTTGAAAGCAGCTGACTCACGTGGTTGAAGAAGCCTCAAAAACATCGATCAAACGCTTATCATGTAGTTTGTGATAAATACCAACACTGAGGATATTTACTCTGCAATTATATTTTAGTTACTTTCGGTCAATGTATTTCTTCAAAGCTCTAGTTTTTAATTTTCTGTTCGTTTTTTTGCATGTCGTTTTAGTTTTTAGTTTAATTTTAGCTCACTATAATACCCGTGGTAGGATGGGGCTTAGACATACCTCTTGTCTCCGTTAACGTGTTAAGAGGGATATATGTTGGTGCACTGATACACAAGATTCAACCGTTAAATAGTACGCTTTAAATTACTTAGCCATATACCCTGCTCATTTCAACCCTGTGGTCTAGCGTTAACTCCCACCCTTCGCATGAACATCCATACATACATCTTTTTCTTGACTTTGGCACCGTTTACGTCCACTCCAACCAGAAGTTCAATTTCGCGGTGAAACTTGAGCTTTTTGAGGAGGGTACACTCACCGCAGCCCAAGTCCACCAGCTGGACAAAAGCACAGAACAGACTCTCGGTTAAAGAAAGTTGATGTTAAATTATCAACAGTGAACCCAAAGTGTTAAGAAAAGCCAATGCAACTTAGTTCATAACGCGCTAACCAATACTAGCTGAACTTAATTGGGTTGGTGAAAAGGTTGCTAACATAATTAGCTTCGGTGTGGTCAAACGCCACTAAAACAAATGCTGGCTTTTAAGCTAAAGTTTTAAAACTCAAAGACATTAGCTACCTTTTTGGGTTTGTTCCGCTTGACAAAATCGATGACAAATTGATGTCTTTGTCTGTGAAGCGGCGGACTGAACCTTATATCCATCTTTGGCTCGTCTTAGTTTCCTGTAATCCGACCGTCCACCAGAGGGCGCTGCTGTTATTGAGTCTGGAGTCTTTACCTTTTTTGGAAGGGTTGAGCAAAGATGGCGCTGAAAACCAGCATTCCTTAGCTAGACAGTTAGCTACGTGTTCATACATTATTTAAAAATGTTAGTAACACATGGCTTCAAGAGTGGCAGAGTTGCCTGGTCCATGCATTGGTCGTGGAAGCACTTTTTCCTAATTTTTGCTTAAGTGCATCCAACTGGTCAAAATGTATTTATTTTTTATATTAATTTAATAATTATTTGGCAGGATACAGCATTTGAAAGTAAAATATATAACTTATTTTTAAGTATTTTTTCTCCTAATCCACATATTATAAGTAAATATGTATCATTTATTTACTGTAATTTGCATTCAGTCATGACACTGTGTTACAGCTCACACACAGACAAACCTGCCTTCAAATATACAAAATCAAATATCATATTTCCTTCACTATGTAGTAATACAAATGGCCATTTTCCACCACAAATATATCCAGTATTGTGCAAAAGCCTTGAGCCAACCTTCATTTCTTTATATTTTGCTGTGCAGTGATTTATTGAAACATACAAACATACATGTAAATACAGTATATGAGGCATACATGGAGTTTCTACAAGTCTAATAATCTTGAAAGTCAATGTTTGATATGACCACCTTTATTCTATAAGACAGCCTGAACCCTCTTAGGCAGTCTTTCTTAGGCAGGTCTTCTTTGGATGCTGACAACCTTTTATTCTCCATCAGGATCACCACTCTCTGCTTCACTTATGTTGGCAAGATGGTTCCCAGATGGTATTATATGATGGACCAAAGGTGGACAGTACTTTTCTCCTTTCATAATTCAAACAACTGGCTAAAATGCAAAACATATATCGATAAAAGGTTAATTATTACTGCAGGGTTTTGCAGGCTCAATTACTGCATTGAGCCAGAGCTGAGCAGAGGAGTGTGTGATGGAACAGGTGGAGAACCAAGCGGGCTGCTGGCTGTGTAGAGCAGCGAGAGAACAAAGCAGAGTCAAGAGTGTTGAGCAGCCTGGTAATCCCAGCAAATGAAGTGCAAATGGGACTCCAGAAGGGGGCCCCAAAGAGCACTTGAAATGTCACACAAGCCAGTTTGATAAATATGTATTTTGAGTGTGTGTGTGTGAGACATATACCAATATTATGGGAGGGGAAATCCCAGGCACAGACAGATGTATTATCAAGAATTTTCAGTATTCAATGTAAAAAAAACAAAAATCAGACAGGTTAACGTTTTATGCAAATATGAAAATAACCATGTTTCCATATACCCATTAAAAAACAAAAAGATGCTTAACTATCCAGTAAGGGACATACAACGTGTGTGTATAAAAACAAGAATATTTGTGCTATGGTGTGTTCCTGTGTGAAAATGGATAACCTATGGACAATGGACTGCTGCATGGGCTGTACTGCGGAGGGGGCTTTTTCTCTTACTGACTTGAGGTCTTGTGGACTTACAAATTTCACAGAGGAAGACCGTTTTATTTCTATCTTGCCCTTATAACACTGCTTACAGCATCACTCACTGCAGCCATGAAGACCCCCAAACACGTATAGTAAATGCAACTTTCCTACAGAGACAAGAACTCGTAACGCAGTGTTTGAAAAATTTCAGGTAACATACTGTTGTACACATGATATAACTTAAATGTGCATAATTATCACTTGGTTCTGATCCGTCAGTATTACCTCAGACAACTGAGGCGCCGCACAGTCCCAGTTTTACATTGAAATCATTTATATAAACAGAAACTGTTTCATCACAGCATTCAGATTATTTATTTTGAACGTTTTGAAACCCGAAACAAGACTTCTTGTGAGGTTTATTATGTGCTCATTGTGCTGTGGGGGTTTACATAATACACAGTGGTCTGTCCCTCTGGGCTGTGCAAAGGGCCAGTTTATCCAAATGACCAAAGCTGCATATATACCAGATGCTGCCAGGCTTCAGTTGTATGCATCGTTTCCTTTCACACTATATCACTGCGGTCTAGCACATTTGGGAAATACGAAACAGCTGCGAGGCACATGAACAAGAATCATACATTGTCTTGATTTCCCTACAGCACACTAGTATGCTATAATAATAGATGTGTTAGATGTTTAATGCACAAATGATAAAGCATGAACAAAATATAGCTAATACTAGTGGTGCTGAGGTGGGTGGGATTGGTGCTAGCGGGGGCCCCAAATCAAATTCTACTTAAGGCCCTGTAAAACCTCTGTTGTAAATCATTGGTAAAACTAATAACCCCCCCAAATAGTAATGTTATATACTTCTTTGTTGTAACTGGTATTGATGTAGGACAAGGTCAAAATGACCCTCCTGGCTGTTTTAGTGTTAAAGCTATTCATCCATCAGTGAATAGCTTTACTGTCAGTGCATAAATCCCAGTGAAGGCGTCTGATTTTTAACATGAGAAAATACACATTACTTCTGTATTTTGGATTTGTATTTTTTAAATAAAATACTAATAACGTAATGTCTTGTGTTGTTCATCTGAGGTTGTTCTAAAATAATTTTCGGACCCGCACGGGCCCAGATGATGCTTTCTTATGTCCCGATATGTAAAACCTCAGAATTCAAAGTGTACTTTCCAAGGTGAAAAAATGAAACTACAGCTTGGATTTTTTTGTGTGTTTTCATCCATTTTTTTTTATTCCTTAATTTCTAGGATTGTTCAAAAGCATCTGTTGGCGTGTTTACAATCTGAGAAGTCACATAGTACATCAAAAAGATCAGATACTGCACGGCTTTACAAATATTGCTTTATAAATTACCATTTTATTTGTTTACACTACATTTTTTTTAATCAATCATGCAGAGAATTGAATTAACTATCCCAAAAATATAAGCATGTTTTTGATAAATACTGTATAATTTCAGCAATGCTACATTTATGCAAATATACAATCTATTCCCACAGAAAATTCAGAAGCATTTAAATCTATAAGTCCTTGTTAGGTTTGATCATCATCTCTTTGTGACATTTAAGAAACATAGTTTTATAGTGACTTTGTATGCGTGATTACTTCCTTTTTTACAATTATCTTCCTAAAGTAAGTGTACGATCAAACCAACATGTGTTGTGTTATGGATGCTACAAAGTGGCATGTGATAGTATTTCTCTTTAGTCCAGTGTCTGTTTAAGTGAATTTGTGTGTTTGTGTGCGTGTGTATGTGTGCATGTGTGTGTGTGTGTCACTAAGAGCCCACTAGGGCCTCAGTGTTTCTGCACTTGATTTGGGAGTAGCTGCTTTGGTTGATGGCATTTTTGGCTGCCACCCTGACGCAGTAGGTGGTCTGGGGTTTGAGATCAGTCTCTGTGTACGAGTCACCTTCCACTCTTCGAACTCTAGCTGGCTTGCTGGCTTTTCCCTCTATCTGCCCCTCCTCGATGATAAGCGTGTACTCCGTTGCACCCATCACCGTCGTCCATGTCACATGCAAAGAAACTCCATTTACTGTTAATGTCAGCACCTCTGGGATGTCAAGACCTAACAGAGACAGAGGGAAGTGAGTGACAGCTGATTGATTACATGAGCAACACTAGCTTCATGCTGGTGTTTTACACCAATACAAACACACTAACCGTCTTCTAAACTGGCATAGAATTGAGCAAATCGCAGGTCTCTTCTTCTGCGAGTTGTCACTGGACCTGAGGAAGACGAGGAAAGCACTCGTAAGAAAATGTCTCAAAGTCAATTGTGTTAAATATGTAGAAAAAGAAACCAGCCAGATTTAATATGAAAGAGCTCATACACACTGAGGAATTTTTAGTGGGATTATACAAAGTTATAAAGAATGACATAAAAAACACAAAGGTGTGTAGAAACTTTTAAATCGGTTTTCCTAATTTGTGTGCAGGCTGGAGACCACTGCCGTCTGTCTGACCTGTAATGTTTTGGCTGGGATTGCTCTCCCCTACAGCATTGCTAGCCGTCACTATAGTGGCATTAGGATCGAAGTTGGTCAGCTGGCAGGAGAGTCCGGTGGTGTTGCATAGTTTTACTCGGGTTCCTGTCGATACGTTGTAGACGGTGTAACGTGTAGCAAACACCGAAGCGTTCCAGGACAGGACAGCAGACTGCCTGTTGCCAGTGTACGTCACACTCTGTGGAGCGCACGGGGCTGGGAAGGAAACAGTGAAAATGCTATTAACTAAAGGAAAGGGCAATGCTACAGTTAAAATTTTAGCTAAACTGTTATGTCAGGCTTTTGTTTTGCATTTAATGTATAAATCGCTATAACTGGAAGTTGACATTATGGTATAAGTTCAGTTCAATTCAAAATAAATCAGTTAAATTTTATTTATATAGCGCCAAATCACAAAAAATTGCCTCAGAGCACATTATATTGTAAAGACCCTACAATAAAACCCAAACAACAATGCCCTTTTGGTGACAGTGGGAAGGAAAATCTCCCTTTTAATAGAGAAAGAAACTTCCAGTTGAACCAGGTTCAGGGAGTGGCAGCCATCTGCCGTGAACACATAAACATTCATGCAAAAAAACCCCTCCTGTTCCATTTAAAGTGTGAAAACGAGAACAGAAAGTTACCTGTGAGTGCAGTAATGGGACTCGATGGCTTGCTGATACCAGCTGAGTTCTTGGCACGCACTGTGATGTTGAAAGCAGTGCTACAAGGCACTGGGAATTCAAAGTATGGCCTGGGTAGCCAATAAGAAGAGACAGCCATCAGGGCTCGTGGGTTGTTTTCAACCTGACCGCTGATTTCCGCCAAATAATCAACATCAGGACACGTAACATTGTTCCATGATATCATGGCCCAGTACAGCTTGTCTATCCTCTGCATACGGACATTCACTCGTGAAGGAGGGCACGGGACTGAAGAAGAAGGAGGAAGAATTTTATCAATAACACTGCAAATTGACCATAAATGTAGGAGTAGAAACATATTTTAAAAATTTGTTTTTTTCCCCAAACGTATGCTTAAATATAAATGTTTGCATTACCTGCTCCGGCCTGCAGAGGTGAGCTGAACGAGCTGTTGCAGATGCTGTTAGAGGCTGTGACCGAGAAATTGTAAACGCGACCGCACTCCAGCCCTTTGAAGCTGCAGGAGGGATTGCTGCTGTTACAGAAGAGGGCCACTCCATTCGTGGATTGTGCAAAGCTAAAATACTCCACAGCACCCGCGCTTTTGTTCCACGACATGGCAGCGGAGTTGGTCTGACAGTCAATATCCACTGCGATATCAGAGGGCGCACAGGGCACTGATTGGAAGGAGAGAGAGAGGATTCCTGTTAGGGGAACGTAGCATGCAGCCCCATTTCTAAACACAGTTATCAAGAAATTTTTATTTTTTTTAAAAAGGATACCCTTTTCAGTAACACAAACTAATCAAAAGAGGTCGAGGAGTAAATGCTAAGTCCAATAAGATGACAGAAAATAACTGATCAATTATATGTACCTGTCTTAAAGGATGAACTGCTGGGATAGCTGGTGCAGTTCTCCCCTCTGGCAGAAATGCTTAAATTGTACAGCTGACCACAGTGAGTATCAACCAAAGAGCAGTTGTTCACTGAGGTGTTGCAGGTTGCCACGTGTCCATCTTGCCCTGTGGCTATCAACTGGTATGATGTGGCCACCAGGGAGTCCGACCATCTCACTTTGGCCCCAGCGTCCTTACACGATGGCACCACTGTCACATTGGCTGGGACACAAGGTGCTAAAGAAGACAGAATAATCTGATTCAAATCTCTGTGGGCGTTTGTACCTACTGTAGTTTATCACTTTATCACTTATCAGACAAATCTGGCAAACTGAAGAATACCTGTTGTGATCTTCTTTGGAGGGCTTCTGAGGCTGCTGCACTTATCAGAGGAAGTTGCTACTATGATGCTGTAGTGCATGCCGCAGCGAACATTCTGGAGTACACATGAAGTGGAGCTACTGTTACAGGTTACAAGGGAGTTGTCGTCGCCCTCAGCCGTGACTACATAGACTGGTGTCCCTGCAGTCAGCTTCCATTCAACTAGGATGGTGTTACTGTTGCACTCGCTCATTGCACTGATAGACGTTAGAGCACAAGGACCTACGGAAGAGAAATTAAACCAATGTGAAATAATTGGAAAAAGGAAAAATCCTTTCCAGCTCTCTATTCTGTCACAAATGTTAAAACAGCTAAAGACAAGCTGAAAGGATGTAGATCACAGGCCTCACCCCGACATGTCAGTGGTCAATGTGTCAGTGTAAAAACCTCACAAAAACACACAAAACACAATAGAGAGGGCATCCAGAGTGCAGAGATTCCTGCTGAGTACCTGTCTCAAGCTCAAAGGTGGCGTTGTCAATACTGCTGCAGTGCTTGTTGATAGCCTTGATCTTAAAGGTGTAAAGTGTCCCACAGTTCAAATCCTGGACTTTACAAGGAGATGAGGTGGTAGTGCAGGTGGAGTTGTGACCATTGGCTGCTCGGGCTAGCACAAAGTAACTGGTTGCTCCCATTGTGTTGTCCCACGTCACCCAGGCATTGTTTGATATGCAGTCCAGACTACCCTTAATGTTCCTGGGTATGCATGGAGCTATTAAAGGTGAAAGACAGCATGATGAGCGAGTTGCTCCAGAGGAGCTCCACATTTAATTCAGCATAAATAAAAAAAAGATGGAAAGCATGTCTATTTCTATACTGCAGGTAGTACCGACTGACATCCTGTGGAAAGGCTGTGGTATAAGCTGAAGAGCAGGCAAAACATTCATGTGTACTGGCCCACGTAACATAAATTTCATCATCTACAGATGTTTACTAGCACCATATGCTCAGATTTTCACTTCAAAATCTAATGTTTGCATTAGACATTAGCGTGTGCTTTGCTTGCAGGTGTATATGTCTCCGCCTTTGCTAAATAATTTTTTGTCCCCACCAATAAAATATGTCAAACATGTAAATTTTTTTTCCAGTTGCGTCTGATTTTTGCTTTGCTTCTTGAAAAAGTCTACCCCCACTGACTAATCCCCAGGAAACCCCACTAACTAAATAAAAGGGAAATGCAAAGGATTAAGAGAGTCGGATTTCGAGATAACACTCCAAAAAATTGTTGAAACATTCCTACACGCATGTTGTCAACACCACAATTGGCATGGTGAAAGAAAAAAGGTTAGATCTGCAGCTTCTTATTTCAACATGTTGAACGGCAGTTATGCACCGGGGCTGCTCCCACTTCCTACATCTGGAAGCTCTCTCTATAACACCGTCTCTAAAGAAATGTTACATACATAGTTTGCTGGATTTTGCACGTGATGGTGCAGATGCTGTGATAATTTGAGAGAAAGGAGCAGTGACACTCTTATGTGAGGAAAGATCAACCCTGATGTAACTGTTACATCCATCTGTCTCCATCTGTCTGTCCTTTGTCTTTCTCAACTATTTATTATCAGATCGATCTTTGCAGATGTTTTGATGTAGATTTGAGAAAGTGAAGGTCATCTTTGGGACTTTTCAGATTAATACACCGTCTCGTATTTGGACTCTTACTTATGGATGTGCAGACCTAAACTTGAATAGTGATTTTACCCTTTAGAAGGGATTCTTTATAGCCACAAACACATGACTAAAGCGTATCAAGTCTCCATCACATCAATACCAGTACATTTTGTATTTATAACAAAAGTTTACCTGAAGAAGTCTCTACCACAGCACTTGGTTTGCTCTGGCAACCATCTCTTATAGACAGCACAGTGATGTTGTAGCTCTGGCCACAGGGTAGATTATTTATACTGCAGCTATTTCCACTGGAGTTACAGTAGAGTCTCGCCCCAGTGTTGCTCACTGCAGCCACGTGGAAGTACTGGGCATCAGGGTTGGGAGACCAGGACACAACCATGGAACCTACTCCACATTGTGCACTAACAACCACATTCTGTGGTGAACAAGGCGCTGAGGATGGCAAAGACACACGTTGTTTTAGTATTTTTAAACTGCTCAGATGAATTATTAAGCCTGCCACCTGTATGCATACTGTATAAAGTCACAAGCTGTTACAGTGAGTTCATATCTGGCCCTCCGCTGCTTATGATACCTGTTCGTATGTAAGTTTTGTTGCCCTCCAAACTGGAACAGGACTCATCCTGGCTGAACACGCTTACATTGTAGGTCTGCCCACACTGCAGCTCACTCAGATCGCAGAAGGTCATAGTGTTGTTACACTCAGCCCTGTAACGACCATCTGCTGAAACACCCACTGCAATATATAAGAGAGCTCCGCTGGCTGGCTCCCATGTCACTGCAGCAGAGTTTGAGTTGCATCGTAGAGAAGCCTTCACGCTGGTTGGCTTACAGGGTACTGGGAAAGAAAAAGAGGAACTGTAGCATTGCTGAGGTAGCACTGATTAATAATCATTAATACTCTTTTTTTATTTTCATCATTACTAATATTGGCTAAGCTTTTAAGACATCTTAAAACACAGATGACACACACAGTCGTTCCCATCTACCTGACTGCAGGCTGAGGTGGGCGCGGCTGTTATCACAGCGTCCATCCTGAGCTGTAACTGTCAGGTTGTAGAGCTGGCCACAGTGCATGTTGGGTAGCTTGCAGCTGCTTTTAGTGGTGTCGCACTCTGACTTGTGGCCATTGGGTCCAAAAGCCTGGACCTTGTAGATGGACACACCCTCCCTTTCTTCCCATGATACCACTCCTGTGTCATTCCTGCACACCATCTCAGCTCTTACTTTCTGAGGCACACATGGCACTAAAGACAAATATGAATACAGAAGATTATTATTTGCACTATAATATACTATATAATTATGATTTTAAAAATCCATCATATTTTGATAAATGAAATCTTCTAACCTGTGTTGATCTTCACAGCAGAGCTCTGAGTGCTGCTACACGTGTTATCTGATGCGGTAGCAGTGATCGAGTAGTTGAGGCCGCACAGCAAGTCACTGAACAGGCAGGTTGTGCCGTTGCTTTTGCAAACTGAAGCATAGCCACCGCTGCCCTGGGCCACTACCTTGTAGGATAATGCTCCTTTACTTGGCTCCCAAGACACTGCCACAGCACCAGACTCACAAAGAACCCCGGCCTCCACTAGCTGAGGTATGCAGGGCACTGCCAAAATACAGGGAAAGAACGCTCAATACAGATGCAGTGATCACATACAGAACCCCTCAGTGATAATAACTGATAGTGACAACATCTTGAAAGTAAAAACTATATTGTAAAGTAGTATATTAAAAAAAAATCACAAAAAACATTATCCATTTTTATTTTTCCTATTTACGAGAATTATGGATTTAGCCTGTCGTAACTGTCTGTCAAATGTCAACATTCCCTATTGTACCTGCTTGCATCTGCTCTGTGTCACTCTGTGACACATTGCACACATCATTAACGGCAATCACGCTGATGTTGTAGGTGAAGCCACACAAGAGGTCTGTCAGGGTGCAGGACTGTGACATTGTCTCGCAACTCGTTTCGTCTTCTTCCACGCCAACGGCTTGGACAATGTAGTAGTCCGCCCCTCTGCTGGCCTGCCATTTCACCAGGGCTGTGTTAGTAGAGCAATCCAGTGTATGCACAACATCCTCGGGAGGACAAGGCACTGGTGGTTGAAGGAGAAGTGAAATAGCTCACTGAGGAGGTAGTAAGTGTAATGGTAGCGGCTGGCTGCATCCTTAGCTCCATTTCTAGGTGATTACACTTCTGACTCAGATGACATAACAGATCTTTAAACTTCATCAAGGTATTCATTCCTAAAAACTGTATAATTATAATGTAAACATTTATTACATTTTCAGTTTTTTTTTTTTTTTACCTGATTCCACCTGGAGTGTGGAGCTGGGAGGGCTGCTACACTCATTACTTGAGGCCACAGTGATCACATCATAGATCTGACCACACTGTAGGCCCAGCAGCTCACAGTTGGTGATGTTTGAGCTGCAGGTGGAAACATGGCTGCTGGATGAACGGGCTGTTGCACTGTAATACAAGGCACCCTCAGCGTAGGCCCAGTCCAAGAGGGCCGAGTTGGTGAAGCAGTCCAGAATCACTGTGCCAATGTTGGGTGTGCAGGGAACTGAAGAAGGGAGTAACAGTTCAAGTACATGTACGTTGGGAGCAATAAATCTATGACACACTGATATCATGAACATCATGCAGTCCAAAGGTGATTCATTTTAAAATCTCCCTGTTTTACCTGAGTGGAACATTATAGCTGGGCTGGGCAGACTTGAGCAGGTTTCACCCTCTGCCACCAGCTGGAGAGAATAGTCATGTCCGCACGTCAGATTGGTCAAAGTGCACCTTAGGCCTGCAGTCTGGCAGACGGACATGGCTCCCAGTGTGCTCTGTGCTGTCACTTTGTAAGAAAGAGCCCCACTGCTAGGGCTCCAGGACACAACAGCTTGATTTTTGGAGCAAACCATCTTCACTTCCACATTAGTCGGAACACAAGGAACTAGATAAAAGTGTGCAGAACAGAGAATTGAAACCGATTTAAGTTTACGGTTTAAATGAACATCAAACTGCATTAAAAAAATTCAAATGAGATCTGGCTTTGAATTATTTACACACCTTCTGTTTTCAGAATAAAATAAAAAGAACAGCATAGCAAAAATAGTGATTTGTTCTCACCTGACTGCAGTGGGTCACCTTTACTGGGATCAGAGTTACACTTCATGTTTGAGGCCTCCACAGTCACTGTGTAGTTCTGTCCGCACAGGACATTGGGCATTGCACATTGCTCGCTGTCAGACCAGCAGCTCGAGGA
>VOQK01018996.1:17429-52035 GCA_015052645.1 Benitochromis conjunctus
TCGAGGACTGTCCGTCTTCCGTGCTTACTTTGGCAATGTAGTACGCTGCACCGGTCGAGCCAGTCCACGACACCACAGCAATGTTGGAGATGCAGTTCATGAAGCTGGAGATACGGGTGGGTGAACAAGGCTCTTTATAAAGAAAGGAGAAAAGACTGGATTATAAAGAAAGGGTCTTAAGGATGCTGCACTGTCCCATTTTAACAGCACATATTTCAATGAGTCCAGGTCTGCCTGTAAAAATCACGTTTAACTGACAGTCAGTAAAAATTGTTTTGCCAATTGTTTTCAACTACAGTTTCTCAGTATATGTAAGAAAGGATACATTTTACAATAGAAAAACCTTTATGTACAATTGTTTTTACAGTTATAGTGCATTTTTGTAAAGAAATATAGTATGTGCATTCAACCTTTTCATACTAGCTTGAACATAAATTTCTTCAAGTATAAACCGGATTTTACCTGATGTAAGATTTGAAGGTGAGCTGGGGCGGCTTGTGCACACTGAATCTGCTGCCTGAACGGAAAGGAAGTATTCCTGACCACAGTGGAACTCAGAGATGTAAGTCCGGGTATCATTGGTACTGAGCTGCACTTTGTGGCCACTGTTGTTTTCTGCAGTCACGATGTAAAACTCTGCAGTTCCACTGGCATTCCAGGCCAGCGTTCCCACCTTAGAAAATATTACAGTACAATTCAATCATTCAATTCAATCCTCATCAAAAATCAAGATAGCATTCTTACTTTGAAATGCCGTTCAAGAAGTTTTGACACGTTTCCTGAAGACTATTTAATGAAATCACCCAAAGGTTTGCTTAAGAGAGTTCAAGCTATATAAGCAATCAACCAGGGAGTAACATCTATTACCCAGTTCACCTGCAGTGTCTTTAATTCACTTATTTAAATAGTTCAAAGAATATCCAGATAAATAATACTCACCTTTGTAGTGCAGTTAAGAGATGATTTCAGATTCTGAGGTATGCATGGTGCTAAAAAGAAAAGACATAAGTTTAGACAATTATTAGTATCGATTAATTTGATTATTATTTCTTTATGTCATTGCATTGATTTGTCTAGAGTGACAAAATTAAAGTGCTAGAAAACGGCAAAAAATGTCAGCAATTTAAAACTAACATATAGTCAGCTCTGTGCAGCCACTGTTCTGCATGCAATGCATTCATTTTCATGTGCTCTAAAAAGAATCCCCATTAAAACAATTCCAGCAGTATTAGTGCTGTTTCAAAGCTCGCTTACCCATCCGAATTGAAGTGCTGTTGCTCGGCATGCTGGTGCACATGTAGTCCATGGCAACGACATAAACTGTGTACTTTTCACCGCAGTGTAAGTCATTCCACGTGCAGATGGTGGTGTTTGTGGTGCACGTGTGGACGTGGCGATCCTGTCCCGTTGCAATGGCCATGTAGGACTCTGCACCATCGCTCGCAGCCCAGCTGACTGAGCCCAGGCTGTTCTCGCAGTGCGTGAAGCTCTGTACATATGCCGGGATGCAGGGGGCTGACGAGAAGGTTAACAGTTTAGTCATAACACATTATGCATGTTGTCATGTGTGAAAACAATATAAATGAGACACATACTTGTCATGTATTTTTCAGGCAGACTTGTAGGACTGTCACACCGGTCATCTTGAGCTATTACAGTGAATGTGAACAGCTGTCCACAGGGCAGGTTGGTCTCTGTCATTGTGTTATTAGTTTGTAAAGACGTGCTGTATCCCAGGTTTCCGTCTGCTGTCACAATATATGCTGATGCCCCTTTAGCCTTAGACCAGTTCAACATCACCGTCTCATTGTTACATGACCCACGGACTCTCAAACCAGCTGGCTTGCAGGGTTCTGGCAAAAGAAGAGTCACATTGGTATTCTGAGGGATGTTGCTGCCGGTCTAGCAACTATTAGATTTAGGGAAATGAATAGTAATTAATTGTAAATCTAGACCGGTCTTTGTTGATGAAAATTCCCTATCTATCTTTATGTACAGAATAGTTAATAGTTTGGCCAGTTAATAGGAATTAAAGCATGTTGTTAATTCAAACAAGCAATAATTAAAGTACAAATCAGTCATCCAGTCAATTGGCACTAACAAGTTACTGTACCTGTCTGAATTTCCACAGTGCTACTGATTTCACTGTAGCACATGTTGCTGTATGCCATGACAGAGAGTTTATAGGTGTCCCCACAAGTCAAGTTAGAAAACCGGCAGGTGGAATTGGTGGAGTTGCACTTCAGTGTTGTTCCCATGTTGGTGGCAGTAGCCATGTAGAGCTCCACTCCTGTGCCAATACTGTCCCAATACATGTTGGCTGTACTCGTCCCACACTGCAGGTCCACTCCCACACGCAACGGCTTACAGGGGCCTAGACCGTAGTTGAACAAGTGAAAATAGTTTTAATGATTTTATTTTAGAGTGTAGAATAAATTTAAGATCTGTGATTTTAACTTCTCTGCAATGAGACGCAGCTCAACTCACGTGTGCTAAAGGAGACATTAGTGCTTTTCTCAGTCTGGCAGTTGTCGCTGATGGTTACGAGAGTGACGTTGTACACCTGTCCACACTCCAGCTCTGTCAGATTACACTGATTTTCAGTACTCTCACAGGAAGCGCGGTAACCATCTGTTGACACAGCAGTCACCATGTAGGAGTTTGCTCCACTGGCTGGACTCCAGGAGACTGTGGCTGTGTTGTTGTAGCAGTCCAGGTTAGCTGTGCACTTTCCAACTCCACAGGGAGCTATCGGCAAAAAAACGACATCGGTACCGTCATGCAGAACACGGACTTTAAAGCTGCACAGGCTCCAAATCATAGTTATTATTCAAGTTTCCACTTCTGTCTTCAGATCGAGAGATGGCACATGATATTTTCTGTTTATTACGTGTGTCTTACTTTTACTTAGTTTCTTCTATCATTTTAGCTTTCTTTCAATCAAGTTCTCACAGTTTACATTATTTTCATAAAAACACATCTTAAAACCATTCAGCTATAAGTGAAAACTGCAGCTATAAGGTGTGGGAAAGAGAGAAGGGGGCTTCAGCATACAATGTCAATAAAATTAGGCTGGCAGGGTACCTGAATACAGCAGGACAGTGTTGGACCTGCTGCTGTTGAGTTTGTCCCCAATAGCAAAGACATTAGTGTGGTAGATGACCCCGCAGTGAAGTCCCTCCACGCTGCAGGAAGTGGCGTTAGTCTGGCAGGACAGCGAGTGTCCGTCACGCCCAGCGAAGTGAGCCTCGTAACCCACTGCACCAAAACTTGTCTCCCAGGAGACGATCCCCTGGTTATTCTGACAGTTAACATTTGTCTGCACGTTATTGGGCGGGCACGACTCTGAGTGCAGAAAGAGAGACACAACATGTGGAGTGATTCAGTGTGGATGCTGATATATAGTAGGACATTTCACAGGATATTTCAGTTCATTTTATTAGTATTTATTGACAGATACTTGAAATATGAAAAGCAGCATCTTAAAAAGAAAATATTCATTTATTCTGTCCAATTGCTGAAACTAAAGGCTGCCCAGAGTGACTTAATGAACTATCAGCGGGGTTCTGCAAATTTAAAGAGCCCATCAGCAGTCATGGAGGAAAACATGAAGATATTTTGATACCAAAGCAAATCAGGGGACAACAAAATTGTTTAGCATGTGTTCTCACCTGTCACAATTAAAACTTCTTCAGTAGAGGTGGACACATTTTGGCACACCAGGTTGTTTGCTGTGATCATGATCCTGTACATCTGGCCACAGTTCATGTTATACAAAGCACAGTAAGTGTCACTGGTAACACAGGAGGTGGTGAGTCCCTGATCTGTTTGCCCTGTGACTGTATAGTAGTCAGCACCGGTGGTCATGTCCCACTGCACCTGGCCAATCGTCACGCTGTACTGGGTGGTGATGCGGATAGGGATGCAAGGCTCTAGAATAGAGGACAGAGGAAAACTGAGACAAAAATGTAGCATTTTGTGTTCGAACTGCAGCTCTAAATTAAATGCAAGAAGGTAGTGTACGCTTGGTTGACTGTAGTAAAGTTTAAGTCATGTTAAAAAAACTTTATTGTTTCAAGAATTTCAGTGCATTTATGGTCATTTTGGTTAATTGTGTTTTATCACTTTTACTGACACTTTGGTTGGTTTTAAGTGGAAAAGGTCAACATAATTATCCAATCTCACTAAATTAGCAGTTTATTACACTTTTAAAAAACAAACTGGGCAAGATGGAAGATGTGCTATGTATCCTATAGGTTCGTGAAGCCTCTGTGGTGCTGCTCACCAGTGACCAGCTGTCCTGTCATTTTAGCGATGCTGCTGCAGGTCTTTCCTATAGCTTTGACCGACACAGAGTAGCTCTGACCACAGAGCAGCTTTGTCAGGTCACAGTAGGTCATGTTGGTGTCACAGGTGACGTTGTGACCTGACTTTGTAGTGGCCATCACAAAGTACGACGAGGCTCCATCACTCGGCCACCATGAAACCACAGCTGACCTAATCTCGCAGTCCATATATGCCCTGATATTTATTGCTTTACAGGGCACTGAGGGAAGGACAGACAAGACAGGAAACTTTATATGAATAGTAAAAATGCAAAAGACGGGGACAGAGCATCCATCCATCCCTGTATCGCAACTGACAAATATGAAAAAGAAAAGCACGTTTCCATTAAATTCAGGTTTTTCACAGGAGTAAATCTTTAAAAATGTGAAAATGTACATTTTTCAAAAAAATATGACCACTTATTGAATTTGATGACAGCAACACTTCGCAAATAAGGTGGGTAGGGGGAACACAAGGCTGAAAAGTTAGAAGCTTGAGGAACATTTTGCAGCTAATTGGGTTAAATGGCAGCCAGTCAATAATGTGACTGGGTATACAAAGATAATAAATTGGGCGTAAAATGCATGTTGCATAAAACAAGAAATAAGACAAAGAAGAAACAGATGGACTGCTGAGCAGCTAGAATCCTGTATCGGACAAGAACAGGACTCTCACAAAAGTCATTAAAATGGATTGTATTCCCTCTCTGTCCTACCTGACGGTGTGTCAACGACAGGAGTGGGCGGGCTGTTGCAGTACCCATCAGAGGACTCCACGGAAACATGGTAGATCTGTCCACAGCCCAGTCCTGTCACATTGCAGGAGCCCTCTGTTGTGGCCTGACATGTTGTGCCCTGATCGTTGCTGTCGCGCAATGTGGCGATGTAGGAATCGGCTCCTGAGCTTTTCGACCAGGAAACAATGAGAGAATTGGCCTGACAGTCGACCACAGATGAGACGTTTGCTGGAGTGCACGGCACTGATGAGAAGACACAAGAGTCAGTATTTAGAGCAGAGCTGTAATGCCTTAAAGTTTGTGATTAATATCACAGAAAGGCTGGAAAAGTGTTGCCTGGTGTGATGAGTCTCAATTTCTGCAGCAATAAGCAGACGCTAGGATCAGGATTTGGAAGAAACTACATGAAAGCATGGATCCAACTGTTCAGGCTGATGGTGGCTTAATGGTGTGTTTGATATTTTCTTGGCACACTTTGGGTCTCTTAGCACCGACTGAGGATCATTTACACACTATAGCCTACTCAAACATTGCTGTTGTCCATCCCTTTATGACCACAGTGTAGTCATCTGCTGATGCCTGCTTACAACAGGATCCTGCACTATGTCACAAAGTCAAATCAACTCTTTAACATGACAATGAGTTCACTGTATTTAAAAAGCCTCCACAGGCACCAGATCTGAGAAATGTTTCAGCACCTTGTTGAATCTAAGCCAGGAAGACGAAAGGAAGTCCAAACTGGTACAAGCAAAGTGTACCTAATAAAGTGAGCAGTAAGTGAATGTATAATTACCTCTTCTGCATTTAAAATAAACATTCTTTGAGAAAAATAAATTGGCAGCTGACAATGAATGTAGCGTATGTAGACGTACAGTTCTAAACTTTCGATGACAGCTTCACAATCACGGTGGGGTGATCCAGGAACCAGCTGTTCCTCACACAAAATGACACCACAGCAATAAAATGGTTCAGCAGTCAGAGTGCATACCTGTCTTGATCGTCACATTCTCACTCGGTTTGCTCTTGCATGTCATGTCCTCTGCAGTCACAGTAGCCGTGTAGTACTGTCCACAGTGCAGACTGGTCAGATCACACTGCTTTTCAGGAACCCTGCACTCGTCCACGTGCCCGTCAGTACCCACTGCTTTTACACTGAAAAGCTGTCCTTCCTTTATAGAGCTCCATGACATGGAGGCCACATTGTTGCTGCAGCTTAGGCTGGCTTTGAGATTCTCAGGAACGCATGGCACTGAGTGGGACAGAAATATATGTCTGCTTTCTTTTTTTCCCCCCAGTTATGTTAATGAATATTTATGTAATTTACTGTTTACACTGTACCTGTCCTAAACATGAGCTGATCGCTCTCCGAGCTGTTGCAGGTTCGTCCCTCAGCCATGACGTGCACAACGTAAATTTCGCCACATGGCAGATGTGTGACATCACAGCTAGTGTTTGATGTAGTGCAGCACGTGGTACTGTCTCCGTACATGTCTTCCAGCGTGGCCGTGTACGTTAAAGCGCCTGAGACAGCCGACCAGGCAATCGTGACTGTTCCGTTGTTGCAGTTCACTAATTCCTTTACGCCAACAGGAGGGCAGGGAGCTGTAGAAAGAGGAATAATTGGAGGTACAGACTAGAATATTATCAAGGTTACACAACACAACAACACATTTTACATGAAAAACCCAGCGGGGGCTACATTACCAAGAAAATCCATTCATAACTTGATTCCAAAACAAATAAATCACTGAATATGACAGACTCATTTTTTAGAGACGCTAAAACTCCTAAAGAGTAGTTCAGCTGTAGTTCACTGAGGTCACGTGATCTTGGGCACATTCACACTCAGAGTCAAGTTAGAAAATTTCAACCCATAACACAGTGACTTTCAGCTGTTTTTATGCAAAGAATATTTTAATTTGTAAATATTTCGTGTCAAGTTCAAATGAGTCGCAAAAACTGTTCTGGAAAAAATATTGTGTATTTAACTGTGAAGCTGTATCGCACACAAAGATGATCAATTTTGAACCCACAGATGTGGTGAAGGAGGACATGCGCAGGGTGGGTGTGATAGGGTGAGATGGAAGTAGCCAAATTAAAAAGAGGAAGAAGCTACAGAACTCATAACAAAACCAGAACATCAGTGACGTAGTAGCTTATTTACCGCTTACTGCTTGCAAAATGACAAATGTGGCCTTGACCTTGAGCACAATTTGTCCCCTCATTAGGTGATCACTGAGTGCATTTCACACAGTCCTTTAAATTGCGGACAGAGCAATAGATGGACAGCTGGATGAGCTAAAAAACCATGTTACTGACCTTTTTAATGTTTTCTTTTTAATAATTTTAACAAATATTAGGATATCGTTGAGATGATCAATTTAAGTCTATTTAAATCCACACTGCATCAGAGCACTGGTTATATTCTAGTTAAAGTGACTTCCCTTTAATCCTGTTTTTACAGTTTCAGTGTTTGCCTTTGCATTTGTTGTCATTTTCTTTTACCTGTCTCGGTTTTGACAGAATTGCTGGGTGCACTGGTGCACTGCTGGTCCTTGGCCTTCAGGGTAATGGTGAGATTCTGGCTGCATGTAAGCGGTGGCAGAGAACACATCCCATCTGATGTGGAGTTACAGTTAAATGTCTGAACAGCACCCTGGGTGTCTCTTGCCACCACAACATATTCTTTGGCCCCGGCAGACTCATTATACATCACCCACGCTGAGTTCGTCAAGCAGTCGATCTCCACGTCTGACAGCTGGGGTACGCAGGGAACTGGAGGCGACCAGAGACAGAATTAGGTGCATACAGTATTCATGTTCATAGAGTACACAGACCACTGGATTACCAGAAATAAGCAGCTAATAGGGTTTATAACAACACCCTGTACAAGTGAGAGGATGATACGGGATGGAAGTGAGGAATATAAGATTAAAAACAAAAGAGCAGCTGATACTTGCCTGTTTTGACCATTTGTGTTTGGCTGTCTTTGCCCACACATTCATTTCTGGCTGGTGTGATTGTGACATTGTACTCCGTCCCGCACGCCAGTTTGCTGAAATTACAGCTGTTGTTTGTGCTACTGCAGTTGTGTCTGGCACCTCTGGCGTCTGCAGCAGACGCTGTATACATCACCCCTGCCACGCTGTTGTTCCAGGTGACGGATACGACGCCGGTGCCACAGTTCATATTAGAAAGGAAGAATGAGGGAGGGCAGGGAGCTGAGTGGAACGGCAGAAAAAGAGGAGAAGTTGAGGTAAAGACTGAAGCTAAATAGCAAGAAGATAAAAGTTTATTATGTGACGTATGAACAAAAAAATCACTTTCATCAAAGACAAGAAAAAAGATATTAAAAGAAAATTAGGTATAAGAGGAGCAGCTATCAGATCGGAACAGCTGAACACTGAATAATAGAGCAGGGGCTACACCTACCTGTAGAGACCTGCTCTGTGGGGCTACTGGAACTGTTGCAAGCTTCATCCTGGGCCACCACTGTAACGTTGTAGGTCTGCCCACACTGCATGTTCTGTACAACGCAGTAATGCTTAGAAGTCGTGCAAACGCTCATTTGACCCTTGCTGTTCACCACCGAAGTGCGGAAGTTCAAAAAGTAACCTGTCGACTGCCAGGTAATGTTCAAGACACCAGACAGGCAGTCCAGATGGTTCTGTATGTTCTGTGGCACACACGGAGCTGGAAACAAAGCAAACACAATACTTTCTGTGCAGTAACACAAATCATTAATGGAGACACAGAACTGCTCATTTTTTATGTTTATCAAGAATATTTTTTTTATCAAATTGGGAAAGAAATTGGATTTTTCATGTCTTTACAGCCACATTTAAATGATTCATGAATTTTCACAAATTCCTGTTTTTCTGAAACTGCTGAGTAAATCAATGAATACAGTACAAAGTTCTGAATAACAATAGACAAGTTAATACAGGTTCTGTTTTTATACCTACCAGTGCGAATCTTTTTCGTGTCACTCTTGGCTCCAGTGCACTTCTCATCAATACCGATAACGTAGACACTGTACTGCTGCCCACAGAGCAGTCCGGATATTTGGCAGCTGGTGCTGCTGGTGTTACACGACCAACGGCGGCCCTGTTCATTTTCAGCCACAGCCATGTAGGAGACTGAGCCCCGAGAGGCCTGCCAGGACACTGAGATGTTGTTTGATTTGCATGAAGAGTTCACCATCAGCTGGGTGGGAGGGCAGGGAGCTGGAGGAAAAACAAGCAGTGAGTGAGATTATTTTTCTTGTTAGAGCTAGATCCTGAGATTCTAAAAAAAGATGTCAGAATGAATCAGTAAGAACTTTTATTTGCATTTCATATAACAGTTACATGTTATAACTAATATTGACACGAGTTAGTGTCAGCTTGTTTTGTAAGGATATAATTGACCCCACCTGTGTTCACTCTCTGCCAGTCCTGAGCAGGACTGGCGCAGTATGGTCCCTGCCCACTGACGCTCACTTTGTAGCTTTCCCCACACTGCAGGGAGCTGATATTACAGGAGGAGCTGTTAGTAGAGCAGGTCTGCTTGTCTATGGAGCCAAAGGCTTCAGCTGTGGCATTGTAGTAGAGGATGCCAATGCCTGCAGTCCAAGACGCCACAGCTGTGTTGGTGTCACAGTCCAGGGATGTTCTCAGACCACTGTGGGGACAAGGACCTAACAGACAAGGAAGAAGTGGGGTTTTTTTTGTTTTGTGCTTTGTTTTTTACATCTTCAGTTTCAGGATTCATTTTCACAGGAATAGGAGTTAGAGATGTTCTTTAACTTTAAGGGCACTGACATAGTAAATGGTTTTCCTGTTAGGATAACTGCAGGTTAGCGCACTAACTAAAGTTAACACTTTTTACATGTAGCAGATGTTATTAACACAATGTATCAACTTCATCTTTTCGGGGGAGAGTTATTTAATTGCTGTTGCCTTTTTTTAATATCATTAACTTTTAGCTTAGCCGCTAATAATAATTAAAAAAATTAAAGCTAATGCTATGTTCCTTAAATTGAATGACTTGTGGCGTAACTACTGATGCTAAAATCCCTTTAATTATTGAAATCCCAAAACTCTTAGTTGTGTGTGTGTGTGAAACAATAAAATTAGATGTGAAAAGTGAAAGCACTGTTGTTTCATGTTGCAATGGCAGAAACCATTACAGCTGAGTATAGCTGTGCACAATTCACTTTCAATGAGCAGGCTGTTGTGTGGGTGTGACAGGTTGTATTTTATTACCTGTGGTGGCCGTGACAGTCTCGCTGACCATGCTGACACAGGTGGTATGGCGAGCCATCACTGTGATGTTGTAGTCTTGTCCACAGGCCAGGTTGAGGAAGTCACAGTGGGTGTCGGTGTTGTTACACTGAGCATTGTAGCCCAGACTGCCCCGAGCATAGACGGTGTAAGATGTGGCACCCAGCGCAGCATCCCATGTGACCACAGTGATGCCGGTGTTGCAGTCCACCTTTGCTGTGACGTGTGTGGGAACGCATGGAGCTGATGGAGGACAGAAAGAGGTAAGTGTATGTATCAGTGTGATATAGTTTGCCCCTGCATCGCTCAGGCTGGCATGCACTTGTTCAGGTTCAGTGTGAATGACTATGATGTCAGGAGTCAAATTAGCTGGTTAAGCTTCACCTAAATCTAATATCATTTCAAAGTGCTGCTTCAGCTTCATTGCATAAATAAAAAAATAATGAAATGATAAATCTTTTTCGGTGGAACCGTAAATGTGACTGAGTCCAAACAACCTATTGCATTTGTTATAAACATGCTTGATGTCACAGTGATACAGTGCATCAATCTGTACATTATTATTTGGCATATTACCCGTGTTGAGCCTTTGGGCAAAAGCCAGTTCACTACTGCAGTTGTTTGTGAGACCAACCACACTGATGCCATATATCTCCCCGCACTTAAGTTGATTGAAGGTGCAGTTGGAGCTGGTGGAGTTGCAGGTGGTGACTGTTCCTCTGCTGTCCCTCCCTGACACCACCTGCATTTGGTCTGGGCCTGAGTTTGCCCAGCTGACAGTCGCCATGTTCGTTCTGCACTGCAAATTCACCATCACGCTGTTTGGCTTACAGGGGGCTGGAGACAAAGCAAGGAAGAATAACTAGCAGAGGTGGGTTGTTTTAAAAGGGGTGAAAGTAGGTTAGCTAAAGGTTATAATGAAAGCAAGTAGAACGTTAAGTAGACTTGAAACACCATTTGAAGGGATAGAAGTATGCTGTATGAATGTTGCTGCACCAGCCCACAGTACATTTATGTCTTTTAATAAATAAATATATATAAAATAACTCACGAGGTTCAGGAATCGTGAATTGCAATATGCTATATAAGGTCGTTATGGATTTTTTTCAGTGATGTCAAAACATTTGCTATCTACCCCAATTTTAATGTTGTTCAAAGAATATTTGCTACCTGACTGTATCTCATAGTTGGAGCCTTCAATGATGCCGCAGTCAATTGACGAGGTAGTGACAACAATGCTGTAAATGAGGCCACATGTTAGGTTCTGGATGACACAGCTGGTGCTACTAGAGTTGCAAGTTCTCCGTGTCTTGTCCCTGCCGATGGCGATTGCAGTGTAATCAATGTCCCCAAGGGTTCCCCTCCACTGCACTGCAAAGGAGTTATTATTGCAGTCTAGCTCTGCTTGTACCCTGTCAGGCAGACAAGGGGCTTTTGGACGGGAAAAGAAGGGAAGATTATCAGGTGACTGTTTACTAGTTTTGAGGTTTAAAAGACAATGAAACCCTAAAAGCAGGGGTCAAGTACCTGAGACAAAGGTTAGAGTATCTGATTTACTGCTGTTGCATGTTGCGCTGGAAGCAACCACAACAGCTGAGTACTGCTTTGCACAATCCACCTTCAATGAGCAGGTTGTTTTGTTGGTACGACAGGAAACTAGGTGGCCGTGGGTGCCAGTTAACGTGGCTGTGTAAGAGATGGCACGTGTACTCGGTGCCCACTTCAGAATTGCCAAGTTGGTGGCACATTCAGTTTTGACAGTCAGGTTGGTTGGAGGGCATGGAACTGGAAGTGAAGAGATTAACAGCAAGTCATAATGTGAGAAGTGAACAAAATCTTCTGCATTTAAAAAAAAAAAGAGACAAAACTGGGGATAATTATTTGCAAAGGATGTCAAACCAAGACCTTGTTGGTGAACAAACCCAGAAATATCCAGATATTAACCTGTCTCAGTTTCTATCTGCTTGCTCAAGACACTGGTGCAGTCAGAGTCCTGGACAGCCACTGAGAGCATATATGCCTGTCCACACTGCAGCCCATTCATCACATAGGAAGTCTGAGGTGTGGAGTAGTTGTAAGCGGCCCCACTGTCTCCTTGGGAGTAGAGGAAATAGGTCACTCCGCTTTCTGGACTTGGGTCCCAGCTTGCTGTGATGTCGTTGTTTCTGCAATTGGTCACTCCAGTTACACCAGTGGGTGGGCAGATGACTGAGAACATGGGAGAGACAGGTAGAGAGACAAGTTAATAATTGGTGTCCCAGTGATTTTTTTTTAGAAATGGAATATGAGCAACAACAGATCCTGTCTTTGGATTTGGTTTTGCTTGATATGCATCAGAACAACTTGACATTAATTAGTCTCCCACTGAAAACGCTACGTCCAGATGAACAGAATCAACTTTTTGGGATGCCATTAATTAGTGTTAAGACCATTGTGTGGTCAACTGTCTTGCTTATCTTATGTGTTAACGGAAGTGGATGGCTGGATGGATGGATAAGACAAAATCTGCATTAGTTTTATTTTATTTCCTGAAAGTTGGTTATATTTGCAGTAGACGACTGCCTACTGTTGTTTATCGTTCTTTTTGGTTCTTTCTTGTAAGCTCTTTAGTTCCTAGTTCTGTTGCCTTTTTTTCCTTTTTGTATAGGTTTTGTAGCCTTTGAATTTTGTACATTGTACATTACCCTTTGTTGACTTTTGTTATATCTTTTTTTTTTTTTTTTAAATAAGCTCATTACTCTGCATTATGGTCTGCATTTGGGTGAACTGAAGCATGGCAGATGTGAGCCATTATAACATATTAATAAATTGCTGATGCACATAAGTACCAGGCAAAAAGATTGTATTTGAAGTTTAGCTCTATGGTTGCTGTATTATTGAACATTACAAAAGTTAGGGAAACTTTTCTCTTTTGTCATTATTTTAAAGCTATTCTATAATCTTAATATATAGAGTGCAGTTCTCTGACCTGTTTGTAAGGTGAATGGTAGGCTGGGTTGGCTCCTGCAGCCTCTCTCTATTGTGACAACAGTGACAACGACTGTCTCTCCACAGTGGAGGTCTGTAAGGGAGCAGTTTGTTCCATTGGATGAGCAGTTGTGGATGTGTTTGTCTATGAGAGAAGGTGCTGTTGTGGCCAAGTACAGATCTGCTCGAAGGGCAGGGTCCCAGGTCACACGGCCCACGTTACCATCGCACTGCAGAGACATGTGGACGTTGGTGGGAGGGCAGGAACCTGTGAAAAAGATGAGGGAGAATATGGAGATAACGGTGAGATGAAGTTGGACAGATTATAAATCTAAACGTAATTTAAAATATTAAAACTGAAATTGTTGTTTTGAATTAATAAAAGATAGATATAATAATTATTAAATAAATGTTGTTAGTGGTTATTTTATTGAACGCATATAGCTGATTAAAGCCAAGTCTATCCAGCTTATTTTTTTATTCGGCGTTATCTCACCTGCATTGTAGTTGTATGGGAAACTCTCCCTGCCTTTGCAGCGCATAGAGAAAGGAGTAACAGTGATAATGTAGGTTTGAGAGCAGTGCATGTTGGGTAGCAGGCAACTTGTGCTGTTTGTGCCGCACTGTTTGAGGTCGCCGTCTCTGCCAACTGCCTTCACACTGTAGGACACTGCACTAGGACTGTATTGCCAGCTCACTGATGCAGTGTTGTTGTCACACAGCAGGGAAGCACTGATGTTCACTGGAGCACAAGGAGCTGACAGGAAAACAATATATATAAATGCAGGAAGTTATTTATGTTGTACTCACCCAATGCATTACACAGCATTACAATTCAGTGTTTTAAAAGAAATACAGGATTTACTGTATTATATACAGTTTACTACACTTGGATACTTGCAATAGTAGAAAGGGAACATGGGAACATTGGAAAATGTATTCGTTGTAGTCAGAAATAGTATTTTTGACTTATAATTAAATGAGAGAAAATGACTTTCAAGCACCCACAGACTTTCACGGCTGTATATACAGGTGCTCCACCCATCACCTGCATCTGCAGCCTCTCCTTCTTACCTGTCTGTATAGTCGTTACACCGGGCACGCTGCTGTTGCAGTAGTCAGCCAGAGCTACTACTTTTACATTGTATGTGAGACTGCAAAGCAGTGTGGGCAGGGAGCAGTCAGTCTGACTGGTGCTGCAGGAGGCCGTGAGATTTCCAGACTGAGCGTGCACATAGAAGCTCTTCCTGCCCAAAGTCTCATCCCAACTCACAAAGGCAATGCCAGTGTCACAGGAGTATTGATACTCCACGTTTGCAGGGGTGCAGGGTGCTGTGTGAGAGAAGACAGGTTCAGTTCCTGAATACCTTACTTTAACCTAAACTTTTTTTTAGCCCATCCCTAAACTTTATGACAGGGCTGTCAAACATTATGTTTGGGGGCCAGAATTGGCCCAGCAAAGACTCTAATGTGGCCAGCTGATCGTCAAGTAAAGGAGGCAAAAATTCTTGGACTGTATTTTCAGACGTTTTTCACTTTTCCTACAGATAAAGACCTCCATCAAGGTCTTTTATTATACATTAAAGTAATTATGTAATAGATAAATGATAGAAAATATCTGCTTTTTTCCAGGATTTACTAGAGAAATGTCTGGTTTTTGCATTCACAGGACATTTTCTGTGAGTTAACAAAAACCTTTTTAATTATAAGACAATATATGAAATGGGTTACCAGATTTTTTTTAAACAACACAATGTTTTGTTTTTTTTATTTAAGAATTGTGCTGACAGATTTCTTTCTTTTACTATAAAAACTCTACTGTTTTTAAAGTATAAAAACTGCAACGTACTATTGAAATTGTTTCAAAAGAAAATTAGAGAAAGAGGTCAAAAAGAAACAGCAAATGTTTAGTCACATTTTGTCTCATATTCTTTACCTGTAACAATCTGAAAAACAGAGCTGGGTTTGCTCTGACACTGAGGTCCTTTTGCGACAGCCTTTACAGTGTAAGTGTTTCCACACAGCAGATCCAGGACACAGCTGTTGTTGGCGGATGAGCTGCAGGACTGCAAGTATCCCATACTGGAGGTTGCATTGACCGTGACACTCATGGCATCCTCATCCTTAACCCAGGTGACCAAAGCTTGGTTGGAGCTACAGTTGAGTGAGTGGTCTTGGATTACTGGAGCACAGGGAGCTGGACAGCAAAACACATTACAGATGTGCTGATTAAATGAATCTTTTGGGTTAAGTCATCTGTAATTATAGGCAGTTTCAGGAAGTTAGAACTCCTGTTTTTCTGTTGCTATTTCGTGCATGATGCATATTTATGTTTGGTAATAAATACAATTTGCGATCTTAATTAAACAGAGATTTTATTCTTTTTTGTATGAGTTTATCCTGAAGTCATTCCTTGTGCTGATGAGCAAAACTGAAAGTACCTGTTGTAATGTTGGTTTTAGCGAATATGGAGCTGTTGCACTTTGTGTTCCCTGCCAGGACAGTCACAGTGTAGTCATTCCCACACTGCATCTTGGTTAGCTCGCAGGAAGTACCGGTGGAATTACAGGAGTCGACATGTCCACTGGTCTCAGCCAGGACTGTGTAATAATTTGCGCCGGCGCTGGCCCTCCAAGTAACCGTCACCACATCAGAGAGGCAGTTCAGAGAAGCAGACACGTTTGTAGGATCACAGGGTGCTGGAAATCAGAGTGGAGAAAATCATTTTCCTTTGCCCAACTTGAAGAATCGCTTGTTAGCAAATCTAATTTGTGAGCTTCACATCGTACAAAAACATTTCAGTCCTAAAAAGGAGGTTGAATTAAAAACAGTGTGATAGATTGCATTGTGTTTGATTGAAAAGTACCGATATCGCTACAATCTTGAAATACTATAAAAAAAAAAGAATTAGAGGCGATCAGTAATAATCTGTGACAGTAAAGCATTATCAGTAAATATCAGTATACTATTCAAAATACTGAGAATGTTTATTTGTTTTTAGACCTCGTTCTATAGTTTGATTGTTGGCGTCAGCGATTCTACAAACAGACCAAAACCAACAGTATAATTTAATCTCTGAATATTCCCTGCTGTGTGTGGCACTCATCTAATACAAAGTACACTCACTCACAAGCGTGTCATTTACAGTGTTTTTAAAAGGTTTAAAAATCTATAACCGACTACCTCAAGCAGAAATAAACAGGGAGTTTTGATTTTCAGCAGTGGTGTAGTACAGTCTGATGAAATACTCGATGTTTAAATCAGTCTTTGTGGATTATGTAATGAATGAAAAGTATAGGTTAGTGATGTGTTTTAATTATTTCTGAACAATAAATAAGCTCTACGAACAGACGCATTTATCAGGGTCTGGTTGCACAGAGAATACCTTAATTCATCTCTAGTTTTAAATTTTTAGATGAGTGTTTGATTTTAAATAATAAGAACATGTGTCAAAATGAAATGTGTTGGCCCTGTGACAGACTGGCGACCTGTCCAGGGTGTACCCTGCCTCTCGCCCTAAGACAGCCCCCCGCCCCTGTGGAAGCGAATGGATGGATGAAATGTGTTGCGTTTAACTGTTACCAAATCACAAATTTTACCGGTTGTTGCTGAGTCCATGGCACTCTTTGAGCTGTTACACCTGTTGTTGGAGGCCATCACACTGAACATGTATGTCTGAGCACACTGCAGACTGGAGAAGAGGCATCTTTGGTAAGCTGTTTGACAGGATGTGGAGAAACCGCCTGCTCCCTTCAGTGTGGAGACGTAGTACATTGCCCCAGGAGCTGCATCCCAGGATCCCCACATTCTGTTAGTGGAACAATCCACCAGGGTTTGGACGTTCAAAGGAACACAGGGAACTGTAAGAGAAATTACGGTGACAAAGAGGCAAAGAGGAAAAAGAAGACGAAAAAAACATTTTACTGTCGAGTGAGATCACGGCTCGTAAAGTTACAAATTTTAACAAGTCAACAACAAAAAAAGTACCTGAATTTACAATTTCCGGAAGGCTGCTGGGTCCTTCACATGTGCTGCTGATGGGCTTGACCCTCACACTGTACTGCTGTCCACACTGTAACTCGGGCATCGTACAGCTAGAACTCTGCGTGACGCAGCGAAGTGTAGTGCCGTTTGTCGCCACCGCTGTGGTGCTGTAGTTCACTGGCATGAATCCCGGTGTCCAGCTGATGGTCAGTATGTTGGTGGTACAGTTAAGGGTGGTCAGCATATTCTGCACAGTACATGGGGCTGGGATGACAGAAAAACAGTTACAGACATACTCATCTGCAATATCTCAACTGCTGTTTGAGATTCGATAAGTAAGAGAGACGTGGAATAAAAGCAGAGCGGCTACTGCTTCTCACCAGTTGTATGGATGACTGGCTTGCTGTCTGGACTCTGACAGTAATAATCTGAGGCTGACACAGTGAAGTTATACATCTTTCCACACTGTAGACCCTCCAAATTGCAACTGAGTTCTGTCGTTGTGGAACAGGTGACATTATGACCGTCTGCGGTTATGGCTTTGCCAGCATAAGACACTGCGTTGGGGGTGCTCTGCCAGGCTAACTTGCCAGAGTTATTGCTACAGTTCACTGAGACAGTCAGCTGAGAGGGTGAGCAGGGCTCTGCAGAGGAACGTCACAGAACACATGCATGGTGTAAGTTTGACAGTGATTGCACATAAGCAGTGTTCACTTAGGTATACTTTTACCAGTGTGTACCTATCTGTAGTTGCACTGTGCGGCTCCTCATGCTGGTGCATGTGTTATCTGCAGCAACCACGCTGATATTATACACATGTCCACACATTACACCAACCAGCCTGCACGATGTCTCATTGGATGTACACTTTAAATAACTGCCATCTGCATCCAGAGCAGTAGCAGTGTAGTTTATGGCGCCCCCACTTGCTTGCCACATGACGTCCACAAAATTCTGGCTGCAGCTTCTCCTTGTTTCCACGTTAGTAGGTACACATGGAACTGTTGGAGTGAAAGTTCTTATTAGCTCAGCTGTTATTTAATGAAGAAACTATCTTAGTAGGTAGCAAGGTAGGTGAGTATTACCGGTATCTTTACAAAAATATTTATCTGATTGGACAAAGAATAGGAGTTTAAGTCGTCGACGGATCTTTTTCCTTGTAGGGATTTAAAACATTCTCACAAACAAGAACCAATGATGTGAGTGAAACAAAAAGCCTTTACAGAGTTAACTTCTCTTACCTTCCCTGAAATGTAACTCTGAAGGACGACTGACGCAGCTGCCATTAAAGGACATCACCTTCACTGTGTAATCCTGGCCACACTCCAGTGTGTGGACTGTCACGTTTGTCCGTGTGGTGTTATACGTCAACGGCATGATGCCATTTGAGATTTTGACGATATAACGCTCTGCATTTTGGGATGCGTTCCAGCTCATTGTCACATTGCCTGATGCACAGTCCACCCTGGCATTTGCGTTGGCTGGCCCACAAGGAACTTGAACAAAGAGAAGAAGGGTGGGTGAAGGCAGGCAGCTAAGGAATGAATTGGTGAATCAATAACTTTCATTTGATTGTATATTCAAAAATAAGCCTCATGTCAAACTTAGTATCAACAGTATGTTTGGGGAAATGGAAAGGCAAAGATCCACTACATTAGAGCCTAACTGTCAGCCTTAGACTAAGTAGAAAAGAGCTCATTTGTATCTGGGTGTGAAAACTAAGCCAACGCTAAAGCGCCTTTAACCTGCATTCTTTCTAGTGGCCAGCAGGGGGCGACTCTTCAAAATCTATGACCTCTGTAAATACTTTCCTAGTGTTCCTCGTGTAGGGCTTAATACTGTAGCGTTAGTGAATATAGCATGTTGATCACCTTAATTAATGTCATTCATTAGAGTAAAAAAAGCTACATTTGGTAGGTCTACCAAGCGATTGACAGTCTACTGTACATGTGTGTAGTGTCCCTCAGTTTCTCAGTCAGTTCCTTGTCTATTGTCAAAAACAGTTGACTCCAAACTGCTAAGCTCTAGACTTCACAGATGGATGAAGCCCCTGGTTAGTGATTACTGGTTAGCTGTTGGTGGAGCAAAATTACTCTTGTGGTCTCAGGGCAGTCCGAGGGGAACACACCTTTTTTATACAATAAATCAAAACAGTTTTTTTCTTTGTACAGGAAGTATTTTAGGCCTTTCCAGACTGTCAGCCTCAGCACTACGCTAGAACTGACAAATTAACATGAAGTTAGTTTTGAATGTATTTTTAAAATTCTCCTACCAGACTCCATGTAGATGGGCTTAGAGGGCATGCTAGAGCAGATGCCGTCATGCTGGCTGGCAGTCACAGTGTAGAGCTCGCCACATTTCAGGTTAGGTATTTTGCAGTTGGTTGTAGTGGAGCTGCAGCTTAGAAGTCGCTGACTTGAATCTATAATGGTAGCAGTGTAGGAGTTCATATTGAACGCTCCATGCCACGAAATCAGAGCCTCATTGGCTGCACAGTCCAGGGTGGCAGTGAGGTTATTTGGTGGGCAGGCAGCTGAAATAACACAAATGGGCCGTTATCAATCAGAATGAAACAAAATAGTGTTGAACATTTTAATAAGAAACAATCAGTGAATTTAGTCATGGATCCTTACTGCTTACAGCTCTGTATTATTTTCATTTAACGAATTCAGTCTTTGACAATGAGTGCAAGAACAGAAATGTGCAAATATAACTGTGACATGTTCAGGCAACTTTTACATAAAGTAATTTAGAAGATGATAAAGGAGCATCTTCACTAGAGATTACCTGTCTCTATGGTGACCATGTCACTCTCAGAGCTGTTGCACATGAAGTTGGAGGCAATAACATAGACTTTGTAGCTGGTGCTGCACGTCAAGCCACTGATGGTACAGAACATATCCATGGAGTTGCAGCTATAAATGATCCCATTGCTGTCCTTTGCCATTGCAACATAGAAAAGTGCTGCGCTGTTCATCTTCCAGCTCACAGAGATGGAGTCTTTTGCACAATTTCTGTCTGCTGAGATGTTCTGGGGAGTGCATGGGACTGAGACAGAAAGCAAGAAAGTTAATAATACTACCAACCTGGAACACTTTCCCAGTCCTAGAATTAAGTAAATTATAAATTTTTTGTTATTTTGATTACAAATACATCTACAGATTTCTTTCGATTACTCTTCAGGTTTATTAGAGGCTTGAAAATTCCAGTCAAAATTTCCTACAGTCCACAGGAACTGTTAACAAATCAACAGTCCAAAACTTTTAACACAATCATTTAAATTATAGAGCAAGACATTAAAAAACTTTGTTCTTAGGAAATAGAATTAGTACTTGCTTGTTTATTGACTATATTGTATATATATACAGTGGCAGAATGTAACAAAGACATATAATATAATATTAATAATCATGTTTTCATTTGCAGTTAATCATTTGTGAAGCTTAGAATGAATCTTGCATAGCTGTGTAGGAGTGGGTCATCCTCCATGGACTGCATCATGTTGTGCTGCCATGTTTAACTATGACCTAACACTTTAAACCACCTGTGTAAAGGTTACTACCACCATAGGTTCTCTTACATGCTTGGTATTCAGTTAGCTGCAATCTGCAACCTCAACGCAAGATGCCACTAAATACAACACACTGATTCTTTAATAAGCAAATTGTGAGCCACCCTTTTTATAAATTTTTATTATACTTTAATATTTAAACAGCAGAATTTACAGTAATGCAATTTAGAGTAATATAGATGCAATAGAGATTATCCTGTTGCATATAAAATATCATCTTAATTAATCCAATGAGAGATTTTTTTTAACCAAAACATGCAAAAAATGTAAATATAACACTGAGATTGGATTGGTTGGCATACTAAATATATTTTACTGATAAAATCCTAATTATCATTAAGATTTGTATAAACTAATGAACCTATGTCACTGCCCCTTTACACATTGAGGAAAGTCATGTTAAACTTTTAATGTTGACTCTATTATAGTTTTCCTGGCAGTGAAAATGGGTCTGTGCTCTTGTGGGTTAATGCAGTGAATGCAAATGCAGATGTCTGAGGCTCTAGTCTAACATACTCACCTGTCTCAGCTGGTAACCCCAGCATTGTTGGACTGGGACAGTCATTGTCAAAAGCTCTGATGGTGATGGTCAGATAGTCTCCACACTTCATGCCCTCCATAACACAGCTGTTGGACTCTGAGCTGCAGCTGAAGTTGCTGTTTCTGTAGTTGCCTACAGCTTCCACGGTGTAGTACAGTGCCCCCTCAGCATTGTCCCACTTGCTGAGCAAACGGTCAACGTTGCAGTCGCCTGCTGTTTGCAGATTCTGCGGAATACAGGGTGCTGGAAAGAGTGGAAATAAAGAATTGCATGAATGCACTAAAATGTTTCCAATGTTTTCATTTATGAACAAGAGAAGCTGAACACAACTGATATACAATTGTAAAATGGAGAACCAAAAAAATGATTTTGAAATGTGAGGAATATTAGGACTTAGACCAAACATTCATCAGTGCTCATATGAGAACTCACTTCGATGTCACTTTTTCTAGTGAGAAAGTGACATGCAAATTATGTTGCAGATTTATTGAAATCATACCTGTGCGAACGGCAACAGGAGAGCTGAAGCTGCTTGAGCAACTCCCCAACACAGACTGAACTGTGAAGGAATGGTTCCGTCCACAGAACATATTTGTGAAATAACAATTGTTTTCTCGAGTCACGCATGTCCTGACCATTCCCTGGGTGCAAAGAAGAATATTTGATATTTAGTCTGTGCTAATTTACATGTTCTAGTTTATCACTAAGGTCAACATTTGAGGAGAAATGTTTAGGTTACTGTTAATCTGACCACTTTAAGATAATGTATATGTCAAGATTCTTAAAATCTTTCTTTTTGAAATCCCACATCTGTGATTCTGGTTTCTACTTAGGTAGCTAATGCTGAAAGTCTCGGGAAGTTGAAGAGATCAGAACAACAGTGTTAAACGAGCAAAAATCAAGGCACTAGTTTAAGAAGCAGGCTGGAAATTTTCAAACGGGCTATCTAGTTCTGCATGAAATCCGCCTACCAGAATGTCAAAGCTTAACAAATCAATCTTCTCATCCAATTCTCAGCAAGATGTTTTTATTTCATTGCTACCATTCTCATATCATGCCCAATCCTTCTGGCTTCACTACGGCACAAGACACTTTAACACCCCACTCACACAATCTACATTCTCAAATTTTGAACTGTAAATTTCCAGATTGTTTTATTTTATTTTATTTATATAATGTATATAACTCACCCCCTTAAATATTCACTCACTGTCTATAATGTTCTCTCTCTCTTTTTGCACTGTCGAGGAGTGTATCAGGTCACATTTCACTGCGTGTTGTACTTGTATAACTATGCACGTGACAAATAAAGAATCTTGAATCTTGAAGCCCCCTGAAAACTAATGGCAAACAGTGACGAGAGTAGACAAGTGTGTGTGTGTGTGTGTGTGTGTGCGTGTGTGTGTGTGTGTGTGTGTGTGTGTGTGTGTGTGTGTGTGTGTGTGTGTGTGGTTGTACTTTATTAAGACAATGGAAAAGTATGATATACTCATGTCCATTTGCATTACAAGAGTAGAGCTGTTACTCAACCATATAAAAAAGGGGCTCCAATGTTTTGGGCATGGCCTGCTGGGAGGGGCAGACCCAGGACATGCAGGAGCGTATGGGAATGTTTCAGTGGACAGACGCGCCAGAGGAAGTGGAGAGAAGTGGGGAGAGGAAGGTCTTGCCAGAAAGGACATGTTAGATCACACTTTTGAGATTATATACTGTGTAAAGTATGCTCTGTTGTCATGAACAGCTGTGTGCAGGCAGGATAGGACCCAACTGCAAACCTCACAGAGGTGGGACGTGAACTCAAAAATCGCAGCTTTATTTGCTTTGTATTGTTTTGTACAAAATAATACAAAACTAAAGTGGGAAGATTCTAATAATAATACACACGAGGAAACACACGGAGAGGTACACAGCCTCTACGACACGGAACTGAGGGAGATAAATACACAGAAGGATAATGAGGGAAGTGAGAACACACGGGGAGCAGAGCTGACACGAATAACCATAACGAGACAGGGGAAGAGCAAACTCAACATCACTGACGGGAGACTATCAAAGTAAAACAGGAAGTACACAGAGACGCAGACTGTAGGGAGAGAGAGAACATGGAGGAGCACGAGGGAGAGCGAGGACATGTCGAGCTGGGGAACATAGATTAACATGACGGAATAAAAGGAGGGGAAACAAGGCACAAGAAGTCACACAATTATATAAACACAGACACACAGAGGGAGACAGAGGGCAAAGACACAAGCGGGGAAACTACTAAATAACCAAGGAACTAAACAGGGAATACAAGAAACTCAACAGGATAACTGGACCCTATAGAATAAACTTACCGTTAACAAAGTGAACTTATACATAAATCATAATACAAAATGACAAAAACACAGGAAAACTTTATACTTTGTGTCAAATGACCCAGGACCATGACATCTGTTTCAGGACATGATGGTTCCATTTTGCCACATAGAAACATACACACACACACACGTGTGTATTTATATCCTGGTGGGGACATCTCATTGACATAATGCTTTTCCTAGCCTCTTGCCCTAACCCTAACCATCAAAAATGAATGGCTAACCCTGACCCTTACCCTAAACCTAACCATAACCTAATTGTAACCCTGACACTAAAACCACGTTTTGAGTGTGAAAAATGCCTTCAACCCCATGGGGACCGGGGTTTTGGTCCCCACGAGGGCTGTCAGTCCCCACGAGAATAGTAAACTTCCAATTTTTGGTCCCCACAAAGATGTATATACCCATCCACACACACACACACACACACACACACACACCTGGCCTAATTTACTAGTCATTAATTAGTCTAAAAAAACCCTCAGTGAAAATTCAGCACAAACTAATGGAAGCAATAACATTTTATAATTATTTGTATGGTACAAATATTGTGAATTTACAAGCAAAGTGAAACACTTAATCACAGGCTTAAATGAACAAATCATACTTTACTAGCACCAACGGCCTTCTTTCCTTGCAGCCTAGCATCCACTGAGGTTACACTTTGCTCCAGTCGAGTGGTTACACACCAGTTTACTCTGACACAGCCAACACAAAACCGTCCACTTTAAAGATCGAAGTACTGCAGGATTGTGCGGTTAGCTCAGCTGGCATTCTTTTTCATTTTCCACTTTGCATGTTTACAAAGTTCCCATCACAGACAGTGACAGAGAAGCACTCCCATCTGTCAGGACTGCAGCCCCAGCAAGTGTTGGGTGGCATGATAACATGTCAGACATTACATAATTACAGTATGAAAAATTAGTTTAGCTAACTGCTATGGTGGGTGCCGACTTGCAAGGGCTTAAATCTTTTAGTCGACTATTCTAGGCTTTGGAAGCGTTTGTGCTTGTGACTTGAATTTAAAACAAAACTTGTGTGGGTCTAAACACACATGCCCTCACACCATGCATCTTAATGATGACCCTCCCTCCCCCCAGTGGGTCCTGCAGGGTTTATGAAGTTACATCTAAAGAAATGTACCCAGTGGGGAATGTCCACTAGCAAAAGATTCACACGCAGGAATACCCACTCCTATTCATTTGCGCATGGCCTCGTGGAGTTGTATTGCAAAGGCTTGTGGGAAAATAAGCAAAGCAGATGCAAGTAGGTGCAAGCAAAGTAGCAACAGGGACATGCTGAAAAAAAGAGCTCATGTTGTCTATGGAAATTTAGGCAGCCTGAGAGAGCTGTTGACTAATGAACTGCCAGGTGCCTATTTGCTCCTGAAAACGTCCCTGACTTCCATCTTGCTTTGCACAGAGTCTGCCATCAAATAAAAACCCCAAAAGGCTAAATAATTCTTGCAGGCCTAAGCTTTTTAAGCAGCTTCTTCCATCAGAATGGAAAGAGGAACGTGAAACTGTGGGAGTTGGTGAAAGGCGGGAACAATGTAGTCAAAATTTAGAAACAGGATTCTCCACATGCCGCTGTAGCATCTTAAGTTTTGAATGCATTAATGTCAAGTGGTGGGAGCATCACGAGTGCACACTTGGACGCGAGACTTGGCTCATACTGACCATATGGCCTGGGTTGCAGACTTGCCTTATGTGCACTTTGGCATTCTCACACCACTCAGCTCACATGTGGGTTGAAAAAAAAAAAAATCCCCGCTAAGAAGTGTTATCAGAAATTTCTGCTTTTTGCACCTCTTCAGCAAGACAAAAACTAATCCCTTTGGAATCAATGAATACTTCCAGTTTCTCTTTGTTTGGCCAAGCCTGGACACACTGGCACCGCCAACATTGTTGAGTCGAAAATATCAGGTGGCACTGTGCCTCGTGCAGGATTCCAGGTCTTCTCATCATTTTTAGCACACTTAAGAGAGCCGTGCAAAAGCAGCATTTGCATCGGTGAAGTAACTATACTGCATGTGGAAATTACCACAGCAGCTTTATATTGGTATGTAATAAAGTGAAACTTGCTCTGACAGAGACAAGCCTCGCTCTAAATCTTTCACTGTTTTGTGTTTTTCATTTACATAAGTACAAACAAAAAGGCTGAGAGAGGGCAAAAACAGCTGAAGTGAGGTGAGGTCAAGGCAGCAAGATACCGGCTGTTGTGAATGCCTGATTTAAACATAATAAACCTAGATTATGACTATGACTATATACATAAATTTACATATTAACTTGATTATCAGAATGTCCTTTCGTTTGAATATCAGACTAAAGGACATTCTGTCCGAATGCAGAATTTAAAAAAGAGCAAGGAAATATTTCATAATGAAATATGCAACACATTTAACTAACTGCCAATGAACTCCATTGTGTCTAACAGACTTTGCTTATATTATTCAGCCACAAAGCATAATACTGTAATGTAAATGTGATTTTTGGTTGGTTAGTTCAGCTTCAACATGCAAAATAATTTACACTCACCAGCTATTTTATTAGGTATTCAACTATTCATCTAATCAGCCAATCACATAGCGTCAGGTCAATGCACTTAGGTATGTAGACATAGTCACGACAACTAACCGAAGCATCACAATGGAGACAAAAGGTTATTTTGTCTCTGAAGGCAAAAAAATGGTCAAACCTGTTACTAGCAAGGAGTAACTAGTCTGTGGTGAATGTATGTATTGAATTAAAGCAAATATTAAATCTAGTCGCACAAAGAATATCAAGCAATCAAAAGCTGGAACCCAGTAATAAACAGGCTCAGAGGGAATCACAAAGAGACAGAAAACCTTGACATGACCATAGTACATAAGTGTCTCAAGTGTAAGGACAAGAAGGCTGCTTTCACAAGAATCTGTCATTATGGTTTTAAATGTCTGCAGTGAATGTTAATACTAAAAAAAGGTTTCAAGGCAATTAAGATAGCCCTTGGGGGAAAAAATGTACAGTTAATATATCTCAAAAAGTGTGTTTTTCGGCTCCAAAGCTATATTACTTTAGGAAAACCACACAGTTAAATATGACTGCAAATCACTAGTGGTGATATTATTAAAAAATAAATAAATAAAAAACATATATATTTTTTTTTTTCTTCCTTGAGGCTGAAAATTGCTTTTAACAATCTAATTAAATATTCAGGTGAAATTATGCGTCTGGAAATTATTCTTATAGTTTTTTGGGGGGAAATGTTGTACAAATTCCATCCCCATTCCAGTGAAATAAACAACAAAGAGTCATGAAAATAATTACATGAGAGTCATGAAATTTTATCTCTAAATCATGAGCTTTATGATTTTGCAAAAACCTGTAAAATTAATTGTTTTTTTCAAGCAAATCTACGCCATGTAACAGGGCAGTCTGGGTGCGTTGGTGTGGATGCTGCTCCGTTATTCTTTCATCTATCATCATGCTCAAAATATCCCTAATATTTTAACGGATACACTGGCTGGCCAATCATCAGTCATTCAATGTTGGCCTATAGATGTAGCGATACTGATGCACTGGTTATGGCTCAGGAGGTAAATAGTGAACCCCAAATTGTCCCTAATGCCTCCATCAGAGTGAGTGTGTGAAAATTGGAAAGCACTTATAGGCATTGACAAAAGCTCTAAGAATGAGCGTGTGTGAATGGGTGAATGTGGATTCTAGTAAAAAGCACTTTGAGTGTTCAGTGAGAGTAGAAAAGTGTTATAAAAGTACCAGCCCATTTACCATTTATGCACCTATATGTTTGTTTTTAACATAACAAAAAAGCTTTGTATTTTAGGTGTAACTTTATTGTTTGCAATATAGCATGAATAATTTATGCTCTTTGGTTAGGCAGAGGAAAAACGCAAAAGCTGTTGACACACATGTGTGCCAACATCCTAGACAAAGCCAACATGGCTTTGCTTCACATGGATGGCGCTAGTTAAAATGCTAGCAGAAACGTTGGCTTGAACAGGGCAGAGAATGAGCCTGCAGGTCACCACAAAGAGGAGGAAGTGAAAAAAAAAGGTCTTGCAAAGCAGTTTTTAGTATTTTATGACTTCAGTTGTCTATACATGTGCAGGAGCATAAGCTAAAGAGCCAAAAACAGTACAACACACACAAGAGTAACCCACATTACCAGCTGTTCCATATTTTTGACAGTGCCATCCACATAACATTAGACTGTTACGACATGAAGGCGTAGCTCTGGAAAACACTTCGTAGCGCCAAAGGACTACCGATGCAAATTGTGTGTTCACAGTAAGCTGCAAAATAGTTTGTGAAATGCATTGCTAAAAAGTCAGCATGCAATGATCCTTATATGCTTTATGACACTGCCATATTGTATGCATACGTATGTGTGTTTTGTGTGTAGAAATGAGTGAAGAAAATCGGTATATGAGAATTTTTCTGCTCTTTAAAAATCAGCATTTGATTCACTCCCAAAAAATTATTGGGCTCCAGTTTAAACAACCAGTTCTATAATTTAGATCTACCAAGCGCAGAGAAATAGATAGTTAAAAAAAAAAAAACACTGGCAACATTGTTAAAACTGCAAAAACTTTTAGTGAGCAGGCAAGTAAGCCAGATGAGGTGAAATTACTTCAGAATGTGTTTTATGATGCATCTGCTATTTCTTTGCAATAAAATGGTAAAACACAGTTGAATTAATTCGGAAGCCACAAGCACTTAGAGCTAGTGATGGCAACAGCAAACTACAAACAGATCTCGCACTGAATTTCCTGATAAACCTAAATTATAATATCTCATCTAAATCTGATGGATCAAAATCTGATGGTACTTTTCTGCATTTGTAATTCCATCAGTTTTGATGGAACTGTGAATCTTGACCATACATATTTATGATCATTTGAACCAAATTTTTCTTTTTAAGTTTTGGATTTTTAAAAATGACATCCTTGTGAAATATATATATAAGACATAAGGGGTGGTTTAAAACCGTTGCACAGTACTGTACGGTGTGACCTACTACATAGCGAGGCTTTTCACAGATAGCCTTGTAGCTTATGTTCCTACAGGTAAACTTAACAGGTACAGTTAACGTTTTTCTTTTCTTGTCTTATCTTTACTTGGCACAATAGAAAAAGCATGGCGTCGGTCAGTGAAACAGGGCTAAGATGGTAAAACCGCAGCGGCCGTCACATCACACTAAGCTCATCAAAATAATACGCTACAGTGAAAATGCAGGCCTGAGGGTGATTGTCCAGGAGAAAAGGAAACAATACAGATCTGTATTTTTTTCTTCATGTCATAGCTATATGACATGGCAGCCCACACAATGTAATGAAAATTAAAATAGGCACTTAGTGTTTGAAGGTCTTCTCATAAGTCCATTATGTCCATTCCAGTCCTCCTCAACAGTCATTCCCTCTATGATGTTGTTTTCCTCAGTTTGAAAGCTGGAAGGTCTCTATCAGATTGTGGTTAAGTGTTGTGAACTTTTCTACACTTTTACATCAATTGTAGGATTTAAGAGGTCTGTTCAGATCACCTGGAAAGTGAATGGCGCTAGGCATCTTTACAACCTGCATCAGTGGGCAAGGTTTATCTTTTAAACAGTAATTCGGATATAAATGAAGTAATCAAACTACAGCAAGGATGTGCAGAAAAATCCCTTTGCAAGGAAAAACATACAGTCAAGGCCAACCAAAGACGGCACAGATATTCTCTTTGGCTCGTGGCTGTGAAGGTGCACTGAGTTCTTTGCTGCATCCTTCTTACTGAAAGCTACAGTCAGCAGTCACTTGATCTATATGTTGTACAATAATAAATTTACAATCAATAACACATGAGTTGCATTATTTAAATTAAGGAAGATCAGTAATGATGATGAATGATTTTGTACATGTTTAAAATAAAACATCAGTGGTAATTAAACTAATTAAAACCTAGTACATACTTTGCATTACCAGGTTCGGTACAAGGAACATACATGCATAGATGTAAACGATCGGGTTCATATTAACATGAACGCATCACTCAGTTATTGCAGATGTCAGCTGCACATACATGATGTGAATCTCTCATTTCACCACATCCCAAAAATGCTCTACTGGATTGAGATTTGGCGATTGTGACCATTTAAGTATAGTGACTTTACTGTCATGTTCAGGAAGCAATATGAGATGATTTAAGCGTTGGGGCTTGGCCCATCTGCTTCAAAGTTGGATATATTGCACTTTCATAGATGCTCTTGTGGATACTTGTAGCTTGCCATCAGTTCGGCTAGTCTCCTCTGACCTCTGGCATCAACAGGACATTTTCACCCAGAGACCTGCCGCTCACTGGATATTTTCTCTTTTTCAGTCCTTTCTCTGTCAGCGCCAGAGACAGTTGTTTGGGAAAATCCCACTAGATATGTAGCTTTTGAAATACTCAGATCAGCCTGTCTGCTACCAACAACCATGACATGTTAAAAGTCACAAAAATCACCTCTCTTCCCCATTTTGATGCTCAGTTTGAACTTCAGCAAGTCATCTTCACCATATCTGGTAATATCTGGGTTGCTGCCATGCAACTGACTGATTAGATAGTTGAATTAATAAACAGTGCAATAGGTGTAGCTAATAAAATGGTCAGTATGTGCACGCTAATAAAACACGACTAGAATAGCATCACTGAAAAATAAATAATTGTAGATTAAATCCACTACAACTGAAATGAATCCATGATGCTGCAATAATGTAGCACTACTGGGCTAAAAAAAAAGAAAAAAGAAAAAGCACTATGTATTATATATTTGGTAAATAAGACAGAAGTTGAAATACGAGACACATACCCAAGAGCCAGAATATGCAAAGCAACATAGAATAACGCAGTGCTCTGTAAACTGAGAGCTAAATGAGATCCAGCATACAATATTATCTGTTCCCTGCAACTGGAGCATTTGCATGGATGCTTTAACTAAAATGCTGGTGCCTTTTCCCTGTGTGTTTTACAATGTCTCCTCTTGATGCTCCCGCAACTACATTTATTATTCATAAGAGAAAAGATTATTAAGCACAAAGAGACCTCCATTGTGTACTTACAATGCATGCCCATGCTTTAATAAACAGGTTAACATTGGGAGGAATTCGGCTATTGTTAAAGTGTTTCTACAGAAAGTATATCCTTAAGAAAGAACTTATGTAAGCTGTCTGGGGGCTGTAACTCTCAAGGTTTAGTTGCCATAAATCACTGTATTTTGCAACCGCCTATAAATTCATATGATGATAACCCAGATCTAAGTAGGTAGTTGGCAGTATTTTGCTCCATCTCAGCTGCCACTGGTAGCCTGGCAGTGTAGAGCAGATGGCGCTTTATGTATTTATAATTGTCCAAACATTGTAAGAACCTCTCAGTATTTGGATCTGTGCACACTAATTAGCTTGATGGATATAAATAAAGTGCTTGAAATTTAGTACACTGCAGAAAAAAGGGGGGGGAAAAAAACTGTTTGTCAGCCTAGAAATAATGTATGGACTCAGCCTGCAGATGTGTGTTTCGCGTCAGTGTGAGTAAGGTCCTATCTGTTTCTAAGTGGCACCTACCAGCATCCATTATCCCACTATTCAACAGTGTGTCACGAGGTTCACTCAGTGGTACCAGTGAAAATCATATCTCTAACCTTTCCCAGCAAACTGGCAAAATGAATATGCTTGATAAAGTAAAACCAACAAAAGGTTTAGGTTTTCTATTTTGCTTTAACTGTAGCGAAGACTGCAGCTGTTAAAAATAGTCCATCCTGAGCAACCACCCAAACAACCAGCATCTTAACAACATGTTGTTTTTGCTGGAAGTATAAAGACAGTGAAAAAATTAATCAGTTTAAAAAAAAAAAAAAAAAAAGCAAACCTCGATGATCATTATTACTGCAAATTATGAATCTGAGACCGGATCCGTGTATCTACAGCTAATGATGCATGCCAGCATTTTCTGGATTTCTCCTTGTAGACAAGTAATTATACAAAAATCTGTCATGCTTTTCTGCATTGCTTATGAGGTGGCTGATTTTCATAAAGCTGTTCAGAGAGGGACACCTATCAGGTTCCCTGGAAAGCCTGGGGATTGACATTGCTTGCTAAGACGCATAAACACAGCATAAATTAGTAATTTGAGAACGACAGTAACATATAATACCGGCCGCCGCAAGGTAAGAGGGACATATCAGAAATAAAACAGATCAATCCCTCCAGCCTGACACATCTGAGGGAGGATATTTTCCTGAGTAACAGTAGTGTAGCATTAATGCTCATCAAATGAATATCTGCAGTGGACTTAAAATGCTCCAGCTGTGCCCTGACATTGACAGCGTGCTACTGCAAACTCCTTGAAAGTGGATAAAGGACATGTACACAAATACAGTGACAACGAGATGTTGTATACATGATTTATGTCCATAGACTCTCGGCGACACTTGGCAGTAAAACATAATACAACACAAATGTGTCCTGTGAAGAGATAGGCAAAAGGGAGACAAGGTCTTTCCTTTAAAACCTACATATTGCAATTTAGTTATCACATGGCGAGGGATTTTTTTATTTTTTTTTGGTTACTTAATAAAAGATTAAGAGTCATTGCTGGTTGCCTGGCAACCTTAAGTATCATAAAACCTCTGAAGGTCCCTGTTTCACCGCCATTCACCAAGAACTAGTTAAAGCAAATAACTCCTCATAAAACCAGAATGATTTCTTTTGCATTTACTTGTGTGCGGATGACTAATGTGTCAGTTAGTTTTATTCAGAGCCAGAGCTCAAGGCTCATACAGATGTGAGAGGGGGTTATATTTTCTTATGTAACTCTAAGCAAATACAGTGGGCTTATAAATCTCAAAATGTTGGTCTATTCATTGAAGTTATGGTAAGTAACTGAGGCATAAAATAAACAATGCAGCACTGATGCTATATGGGAAGGTTTTTAAAATAAGACATTTGCTAAATTTAAATTTATTATTTATGTAAATCATTTTGTGCCCTTTTGCTTTCCCTAATGGCTAAAGGTTGTGGATAATGGCAATCTTGGATTGGCAGGAGATCACAGACTGTAAATAAGGGCATACGCAGTGGGCATGGTGCCTTGTACCATAATCAAATGTCCCCTCTAATCCCTGGCCTGTGCTCACACTCTTCTTAAAGGGGCAATTATACTCTGTTGTGAACACAGACACAGACAGATGGGGACACCACGGCCAGTAGTCATTCCTGCTATACTCCTTTGAAGTCATCCTAAAGTGCGCATGCCTAGCAATATATTACAAGTCTCTGTGGATGGATGCAAAAGCTATAACACCTGTGTAATGATCCATGCTCAATTGCGATTCAGTTTATAGTTAGTTTTTATATTTTTATACTCAGTTTCAGACACGGACATGGGCAGCTGGATAGCTGGACAGCGGAAAGTAGAAGCAGTCCATCAACTCACTGTCTGACGACCAAATTTATGTCACTCAGAAGCGAGCAGACCGCAGCACACTCCGAGACTTGGTAAGTATAATCAAGCCTTAAAGGACAGTTGTGGATTTTAGATCTGAAATTGGAGACCAATGCACAAAGTCTTAAATTTGTTGAATTTCTATTCGCCAGCAGGGGGCGACTCCTGTGGTTGCAAATGGACTTAAGATTCCAGTTTCTACAAAAATCACCTCATTGTTCACTTGATCTTTTATCTCATATAAAAATTAAATAATTCAGAAATTGTGGTTCCCATTAGATTTTATAATCGCTGGTCCAATTTAGTCTCCAATTTAGGTTGTGGCCCATGAGCCGGTTGGTTGTAGGCTGTTGCATATCTGCTTGTGTAACAGCATCTTCTTCAATAAAATTTGTCATACCATAAAATCATATTTCAAACGCACTAAACTGCTCTGCGCAGAAATCCAGTGACTGTCTTAAACAGGTTTATCACCACTAGCAGCACCTGTCATATTCAAGTGGCTGTGAGACAATATTAATATGAAAAAAAAATGTATAACTGTCCCCATTATAAGTCCAATAAGCACACGTTTATCAGACCTTCAGAATCCACCTTTAAGTCAAACCTTATACATAATCACTCACGCATCGCGCAGTTGTTTATGTAACACGGGGCCACAATAATTATGCAAGTACACCATTGTAATTTATGGGAAACGTGTCCTATTTTGATGTAGACGGATTAAGAAGCCTCCAAGGCTTTTTGACACCAATTCACGCAGGAATGAATACAAAACATTCTCTGCATGTCACCGACAGCCAGATCTGCATCAACAGCGTTGTTCTGGGGAAAGGATTACACTGACGATGTGTATGTTCAGTAAGCGCAGTCATCCAAGCAGTTTGTAACTTTTTTTTTTTTCTTGATGTAAAACAGCAAAGTTGTCTGGCTTCGTTTTGCCACAACTGTTCTCATATCAACTGTCTAATTTTCAAACATTGTAAAAATGTTAATATGCAATGTTTTTTGGGTTTTTTTTTTTTTAAATGCAGTTTGGACAAGCTATGAAATTTAATTTACCTACCGTTTAAAGTCTAGTGACCCTCCATCCATCTGCAAAGACTTCCTGGCAGATATAATTTGTAATTGTCAGTGCAATATAATTTGGAATCCAAGAAAAGACCTTGCTTTAACCGCTGTATTTGACGGCTATGCCATATCGAAATGAAATGGCTGTATTTCAAAAGAAAAAGGCTTCATATCAAATAATTGCATAATAAATTGGAAAGCCCAACATAAGAATGACATTAAATATTCAGCATTTAATTTGAACATTCTCTCTAAGCTGTTTTTTTTTTTTTTTTTTTTTTTTTTTTTTTTAAAAAAAATTTTACCTTTTTTTTTTTTTTTAAAA